>JANAVB010024869.1:0-92562 GCA_029216955.1 Iris pallida
CGATTTCAATTTCGATACCGATTCCGATACCTCCCCTCCCCCGATCCGATACTCATAGGATTGGTCCGATCCGAAATCACCTATACCCCCTCCCCCGATCCGATACTCTGATTCGAAACCACCGATACTCATAGGAATGGTCCGATCCGAAACCACCGATACCCCCTACCCCTTCCCCTACCCCGCAGGACAGCAAACCCCCCTCCCCCTCCGCCACCCCCCTCGACAGTAAACCCCCACCCCACCCCCTCCTCCTCGACAGCAAACACCCACCCCCCTCGCCCTCATCCCCCCGACAACAAACCCTAAACCCTACCCCTGCCGCCCGCCCCGCACCCAACACCATCCACCCCCCGCCCCCCTCCCTCCCCACCTCACCGCCGGCCTCCGCGACAGCCTACCCCTGCCCCGAAACCCTACCCCTGCCCCGAAACCCTGAACCCTACCCTGCCCCTCGCCCTCAACAACCTCCCCCCCGCCCCCACTCCCCCCCACCCCGACGGCCCCAGCGACAACCGACCCCCCACCAACCCGAAACCCTATATGTTATGCTAAACAGAAAGAAAGAGAGAGGAAGAGAGAGAAAGAGAGAGAGAGAGCATACCTGAGAGAGAGACCCGTCAGAGAGAGCTTCGCCGGCGAATGTGACCCGTCGGAGAGAGCTCGCCGTCGGAGAGAGAGAGAGAGGGGGGGGGAGAGAGAGTTTTTTTGGGGGAATGAAAAATTCCCCCCTATCGGTTCAATTTAAGTTAGGTTACGGTATTTAGCGACGGACTACGACGGATATATCCGTCGCTAGGTAATCGCTAAATACCCACTAGATTACCGACGAAACGTCCGTCATTAGTTAGACCCTAATTTATCGTGCCATTTTTTTCAGATTTTGTCGCCACAATGTACGTCATATTAGCGACGAAGATCAATCCGTCGCTAAATTTCCATCAAATTAGCGACGAATGTGCGACCGATTTTGACACAAAAAATAAAAAATATATCCATTGCTTTCTGATGGTAGTCCGTCACAAGGTAGTCACTAGTCCGTCGCTATTACCGACGGATAAGATCCGTCGCTAATGGTCCATTGCCAAATTATTGTATTTTAGTAGTGATGGAGGTTGCGGTAGATGACGTTATAGAGATTAACATTGATGAAGAATTGGAAGATGTTGAGGAAGAAGTATTGGAAGATGAAGATGATGATCGTAGTGATAGTGAAGCAGAAGAAGACACTTTGGAATCAAGCGATGATTCATAAGACTCTTGGGAAGATGAATCTGTCACGACCCGCTCCCGAATAATTGGACACGAGTTGGACATGTCCAGCCTTCGTCGTTAGACACGACGAAGTAAGCTGTACCAATCTAGAAAAATCTAACCAGATAACAGGAATAAGTACAAATCACAGCATCTATAAACGTAGCCAAGAATCAAAGTAAAGTACAAGTCTACAAGTTATTACATTCATCCAGCTAAAATAACGTCTGATAGTCTTAATACAAGGAAAATATAGAAACTACTAAGGTAATGCACTAGGCTTCCTCATCCTCTATGTCTAGAGCAACTCCAGTTGGCTCTACTGCATCTACTGGCTCTTGGCCATAATAGGTATCGCACAAAGCCTCCATCTCACCTGCAACATATCCTAGTCAGGAGCGGAGCAAAGTACAGTTCTAGGTAATGAACAAGAACATAGTATGGAAAATAAGTACAAGAGAACATGAATAGGAAATACAGGAAATGAACAGGAAGTACAGGAATGTAAGTAACGGAATGTAAAGTACCGAAAATATAAAGTACAGGAAATGTAAAGTACATAAATAAAACTATAATCCTGAAGTAGAAGACATGACAAGTGCACCATGTTTGAAAAACAACTAGCCTATGTGACCGGCTGGGGTGAGTACAGGAGCATGTACATGAGTACATGAATATGGTACGGCTTAGGGCCCGCGTGCACGATGCGAGGCCTAAGCTATCTACATGAATATAGTAACCGAGGTTTGGTCACATAGCTAGTGTATTTTCCCATCCGACACAAGTAAGTACTAGAACAAGAAATACAGGGGTACAAGATATCGTGTCATGACGTGTCACAAGGAGAGTATAAGATATGTAAATGCACAAGACCGTCGAAAAGTACTTGCCTTGCTCCGGAGAATCAAGTATACTAGATGAAGCTGGATGTCCTCCTGGTCTATTGAGTACAAGTTGGTTAATAACTAAACAAGCTCTAAATTGGCATCTTGCAGTTCTAAACATGCCTAACTACAAGCTATGTTATTTGGTTAAGCCCATTTATTAACTATTCAACATTAAACTTCCTACAACTATTCCTTATAAAGCATTAGTTAAATTAATAACTAGAATGTAAAGCTAACTACCACTGTTCGGAATATAAATCTAAGTGGACAACCTTACTCACTTTAGCCTTCAGTTGGCTAAGAGAAAATCTTAAACCACAATGGTACTTGAAATTACAAACAGATGGCTTATATAAAACCTGTTTAAAGGTGGACCCTATAGCTGTTTTATAAAGTGAGCCAAGTTCCTATTGAAGGGTTTTCTAACCAATTTCCAAGTTCATTAACTAACCAAGACAATGTATATAAAATCTCAGGTTCGGTGATAATACACTAACATGAGTTCTCAGATTCATCATTAAACCAAAAATAATGATATACAGTCTCAGGTTTACTAGTTAGATCAAAATATTGATATAGGGATCTCAACTTATTAAGGCACTGATATAAAATCTCAGGTTTACTAGTTTAATCAGAACATTGATAGGTCTCAGGTTTCCCAAACTGAACCAAATTCCTGATATATAATTCTAACCTCACTTTAGAAATTTACATCATTCAATCCTTATACACAAGCTTACATTTCCAGGTTGCTGTTACCAACTCAGTGCATGATATATACCCTTACTTGATTTACATAGCCATAAACCCAACAACAGACCATTCCTGGCCTAACCCGCACACAAATGAAAATATACACATAACTCCTCTTCACCATTAACTTGCTTACAGAAAAGAAGAACTTAGAAAATAACAACAGTTAGAAATTGACCCATACTATAATTAACCATCACCCCTCAATTACTGATATCAACAAAATAAGAGCCTGACACATGAACATGACACCACTCGACCGCTGCAACCCAGCATTCTTGAGTTTCGGCTTCACGACGATGCAAAGGATTGAACTCGGCTATGCAGGTACTAACTAATGGCTACGATCCGACACTTGGACACAATCCAACCAGACATGAGTGTTGCCAGATAGGTTTAAAAAGGTTGACACGATCTCGACATCAGATACGGCTGGACACAAAATAAGGTTATTAAACTAACACCATTATGGATTCTTCCGAAGACTAGAAGTATCGAATTTACCTGAAATGAGTCGAAGTTGAAACTGAATCTCCCCACAGGCTCGGGCACGAGCTTCACGTGTCCAAAGAGCAAATCGATCTCTGTTGGGACATTCCATCGAATAGATCCCGAGCATCAAAATCAAACAAAACTTTCAGACAAATTTGAATCTCTATGGATGAAAAAAATAATCTAAAGAATATAGAAGACTAAATCACTCACACTTAAAATTGTCCAGTTGTGATCATTCAAAAAAAACCCGACCGATCTCATCGATCCGTACCTAGATCTTTCCATCACAAACAAAAAAACATACATTCAACAATCATGCGTACGGCATCAAGGTTAATAAATCAAAGAATCGACACTCACCAGATCAACAGATCAAGAAAGAATATCTTCTTCGAGAAAAGGATCGAACAATTGGAGTGCTTCAGTTCTAAGTTCGAAACCAAAGAAGCAGGGGAAATGAATCAGAGACGAATAGATTTTAAAATGAGCAGGTGATTCTCGAAAACTGAGGTACTCACCAATCGTTGTCGTGCCGAGAGAGTTCGTCAGAGCTCTTCAAATGGCGTCGCCACAGTCCAGCATTAGTGGAGAGCCAGCACCATGGCCGCCAATCGCTCGAAATCAGGCGCCGTCGTAGGTGCCGTCGTCGTCGTCATCGTCGTCGTCGTCGTCGTCGTCGTCGCAGTCGTCGTTATCGCCATCACGGTCGTCGTCATCGCCGAGAGAGAAAGGATCGAGTAATCAAATTTCTAGATCTGGAGGGAAAAGAAATGAGACTCTGATCTCAACTCACTAATTTATAACCAAAAGTGCACTTTTGCACTTAGCCCCCCCACTCTAAACATTTACACAACAGCCCCTCCTGCTTAATGCAGAATTTGAGAAACCCCCTCTCCTTTTTACTATGGCAGGATCTGATAAAATTAGTTAGAAATTTGTTTAAAAATAAATGGGGACCACTAAGTTAGTTATAACAAGCTTTTGAATTTAAAAATTCCTGCTTCCAATTTCCTTTCCTCCAAAAATATTCATAAACTATATAGTTATAGTAAAAAGGAATGAAGTATTATTATTAAAAAATTTAAATTCTACTAAAAATAAGAAAAGTGGAGTTACAAATCTTCCCCCTCAAAAAATTTTGTCCCCGAAATTAAATATGCCAAAAATAAGGAAAAAAAACAGGGTTGATCACAATATTCCAATCATTTATTAAAATTGAAAAAATCCAACAACTAGAATACAATCAAAGGAATAGACTAGGATAGCGCTCTCGTATCTCGTCCTCACGCTCTCATGTAGACTCTTCCGGAGAGTGATGTCTCCACATGACGCGGACAAGTGGAATAGTCTGGTTCCGCAGGAGCTTCTCCTTCCGATCAAGGATCTCCATTGGCTTCTCCTCGTAGGTCAAGCTTGTACCCACCTCTAGCTCTGAGTAGTCCACTATATGGCTCGGATCTAGAATGTAGCGTCGAAGCTGGGACACGTGAAAAATATCGTGCACTCCCTCCAAGCTGGCGGGAAGCGCTAGTCGATATACCACCTCGCCAATTCGTGCTGTCACGTCGAAAGGCCCGATAAATCTCAGACTGAGCTTCCCTCCTCTGCCAAAGTAAATGAAGCCTCTAGTCGGTGAGATCTTCAGGAAGATTCTATCTCCAACCGTGAACTCCAGTGGCCGTCTGCTGTTGTCCACCCAGTGCTTCTGCCGATCCTGTGCAACTCTGAGACGCTCCCTAATCAGTCTGAATTTCTCAGCTGAGTACACCACCATCTTTGGCCCAAGCAAAGTCCTCTCGCCAACGTCATCCCATGACAAAGGCGTACGATATCTTCGTCCATATAGAGCCTCGAACGGGGTCATCACGATACTAGCCTGATAACTGTTGTTATATGCAAACTCTACTAGATGCAAGTGATCCTCCCCACGAACCATCGAAATCGAGTGAGCAAAGCCGCAGCATGTCCTCCAGTGTCTGAATGGTCCTCTCGGACTGCCCGTCCGTCTGTGGATGATAGGCGGTGCTGAACTTCAACTATGACCCCAAGCTCAGCTGTAGACTCCTCCAGAAGTGTGATGTGAAGCGGCTGTCCCTGTCTGAAACAATGCTCATCGGCACTCCGTGAATCCGCACAATCTGTCGCATATAGAGGACTGCAAGCTTCTCGGTCGACAGCCTAACCTTGAACGGAATAAAATGAGCAGACTTCGTCAGTCTGTCCACGATAACCCAAATAGCATCCTTGTTACTGGACGTACATGGTAAATCAGAGACGAAGTCCATGGTGATATGCTCCCACTTTTATTCCGGAATAGGTAAAGGCTGGAGTAATCCTGCCAGTCTCTGGCGCTCAGCCTTGATTTGCTGGCACACAAGGCATCTAAAAATAAATCTGGCAACTTCTCGTTTTATCCCATACCACCAAACATACTCTCGCGTATCCTTGTACATCTTGGTAGATCCAGGATGAATAGAATACTGCGACTGTTGGGCTTCCTACATCACCTTCTCTCGTAAATCCTTGGGCACACATAACTGATTCTCGTTCCTCAGGGATCCATCCGCTGCAATGGTGAAGTCATCGAGCAATCCTGCCTCTGCCTGGCCTCTGAGACATCGGAGTCCCTCATCTAGAAACTGGGCCTCCTTGATCTTCTCTAACAGTTCTGACTGTATCTGCATGTGCATCAGCTGCCCTCCAACTCCCGAAAGAATAATCTCGATCCTTAGACTCTCGAGATCCTCCAAAAGATGCCGGTCCATAGTGAGAAACATAGCAACATGATATCGACTAAGAGCATCTGCTACCACATTCGCCTTCCCAGGATGATACTACAGATTGATGTCAAAATCCTTCATGAGTTCCAGCCATCTGTGCTGCCTCATATTCAGCTCCTTCTGAGTAAAGACATACTTTAGGCTTTTATGGTCCGTAAAGACGTCCACTCTCTCTCCATACAAGTAATGCTTCCATAGTTTCAAGGCAAAAATGACTGCTGCAAGCTCCAAGTCATGTGTAGGATAATTCTTCTCATGAGGCCTCAACTGTCTAGAAGCAAAAGCAATGACCCTCTTGTTCTGCTCCAGCACACTTCCTAAGACTTTTTCTGATGCATCCTGTAGATGATGAATCCTCCAGATCCTGATGGCAAAGCTAGAACTGGCGCTGTAGTGAGTCTTCTCTTCAATTCTTCAAATGTTGACTGGCAGGCGTTGCTCCGGATGAACTCCTCGTCCTTCCGTGTAAGCTTGGTCATCGGCTCTGCTATCTTGGCAAAATCTTTCATGAACTTCCTTTAGTATCCTGCTAGCCCCAGGAAACTACGAATCTCTGCTACCGACTTGGGAGGTGCCCATGCTTCCATAGCTTCAATCTTCTTGGGATCCAAAGAAATCCCCTCTCCAGTCACCACATGCCCCAAGAACTCTACTATATCCAAGAAAAACTCACACTTCAAGAGTTTTTCGTACAGCTTCTCCTTCCGCAGAATCTCTAAAACAATCCGTAGGTGCTCCACATGCTCCTCCTCGGTCTTCAAATATATCAGAATGTCGTCAATGAAGACTACAAAAAACATGTCCAGATACTTGTAAAAAACTTTATTCATCAAGTTCATAAACACTGCTGGGGCATTGGTGAGTCAGAACGACATCACCAAGAACTCATAATGGTCGTAACCGGTATTGAAAGCTGTCTTCGGAATATCCTGCTCCCGAACCTTCATCTGATGATACCGCGACCGAAGGTCAATCTTGGAAAAGACCTTCGATCCATTAAGATGGTCAAACAGCTCATCAATCCGCGACAAAGGGTATTTATTCTTGATGGTGATGTTATTGGGTGTACGGTAATCGATTCACATCCTCACAGTCCTATCTTTCTTGGGCACAAAGAGTACTGGTGCTCCCCAGGGTGAAGCACTGGACCGAATAAAACCCTTGCCTTCCAACTCATCAATCTGGGCCTTCAACTCTGCAGCTTCCTTCGGGTTGATCTTGTAGCAATACTGAGACTTCGGCGCTGATCCGGGCACTAAGTTGATGCTGAACTCCACATCTCGATCTAGCGGCAATCCTGGCAACTCTTCGAGAAAGACGTCGAGATACTCTGCAATCAGCGGGTGCGGCAACTCCTAGTCTTCTGCAACTTCTCCAAAGTAGACTCCCTCTGGCCTCTCTGCAATCCGTCTGCTGATCTCGAACGGTAGAACTCTAAGCGGGCTGAAAATTACCTTCCCTTTGTGGCAGTCTATTACAGCAAACTGCTCGCTCATCTAGTCGATACCGAGGACTATATCAAATTCGGGCAATGGCATCACTAGAAGTCAAGCCCTAAGCTCTATTTCAGCTATAGTGACAGGGCAATCTACCATCTCACTAACTGGCACTACCCCTCCTCCTGTCGTAATCCGACAGTTCCTCCTAGTGGGCTTGGATGTGAAGCCGTGTCTATGTAGAAACTTATATGATACAAAGCTATATGTGGCTCCAGAATCAAACAATGTAATGGCAGGAAAAGAATGTAAAAGGATAGAACATGTGATCACATCTGGTACTGCCTCGTCCCCCTCAACTGCAGCCATGACATAAGCACGTCCCTGCTGTGGTGGTCCATTCTGCTGCTAATGTTGTACAAAACATTGCTGCTGAGTAGGTAAGGCTTGAACCCTCTATCGTGTAGCTGGTAGAGCTCTGGGTAGTGCAGGTGGTGGTCCTCCTATCAGTCGAGCTACGGCCTGTGGGCAGTCCCTCATCTGGTGTGCGTCTGATCCGTAGAACAAGCAGAGCCCGAGCCTTTTGCGGCACTCGTCGAAGCGATGTCCCGATCGGTAACAGAATGCGCAAGTAACTGCCTGCTGCTGTCTCTGAGGCTGATGTGCAGGAGCTCTGGCTGGACGGTGATGCTGTTGTGACCTCGCCTAAATCTAAGTCTGGGCCCTCTTCGGTGGTGCCTGGAAACTGCTGCTGCCAATATCTCGGTCCCTCTTCGGCTTCAGCTCTGCCTTCTTCTCTACAGCCTGAGCAATCTTGAGGATGCTCGTATACGTCATCGCCTGACTAATCGCCACCACATGTCGCAGCTCCCGGGTGAGGCCCTTCTTGAATATCCAAGCTCTATCCTCCGGTGCTTTGACTAGGTTCTCCGTGAACCTGCTGAGTCTAGTAAACTCTGAAGTATACTCCGCCATCGTCATAGTCCCCTGCTGCAGCGTCTCAAACTACATCCGAAGCTCATCCCGCTCCACATCGGGGAAAAACTTCTCCTTGAACAGAGTTTTGAAATCTGCCCAAGAAACCAGAGGCTCAGCTAACTAGGGCTCCTCCCGGTACCAAGACCTGGCCAAATCAAAGAGTCGCATGCTCGCCACCTCCACCTTCAGGTCATCCAGGATCCGTACCATCTTCAATGTACTCTCCGTATTCTCTAGCCACTCATCCGCATAGACAATCCCCTCGTTGCCCCAAAAGTCCATCGGACAGAGGTTCTGGTAGTCCCTGGCCGTCCCTGGTCTCGATGTTGCTGGTGCTACAAGCGCTACTGGTGCTGGTGCTGCCGGCTCTCTGGTCCTGAGCGCATCAACGACTATTGCCCGAAACTGCGCGACCTGGTGGTTCTGGGCCTCCATGAACTGCTAGAACATGGTCATCACCTGAGCACCGTCAAAAGTCATCGTCGGGGGCAGCGAAGGAACGATATGAGGCGAAAGTTGATCTAACGGAACGTCTGATGCAGACTGATCCGAGCTTCCTGTAACTCCTGACTGATCAGCGGTCTTCCTCGTAGCGACCATCCTGCAATAAAAGAAAACTTCGTGATTGGTAAAAACCTAACCTACAAGTAAACGTAAATGTTTATATAATATCCATATATACCCGAAGTACCCGATTTCCTATGTTGTGATTCAAGTTTCCCTAGTTTAATCCAGTCCACCAATAGTACTCTAATACATAGGTACTATTAGGATAGACCTTCGTAGGCCACCACTAAAAATATGTCACGACTCACTCCCGAATAATCGGACATGAGTCGGATACGCCCAGCCTTTGTCGTTAGACACGACGATGTAAGCTGTACCAATCTAGGAAAATCTAACCAGATAACAGGAATAAATACAAATCACAGCATCTATAAACGTAGCCCTGAATCAAAGTAAAGTACAAGTCTACATGTTATTACATTCATCCAGCTAAAATAAAGTCTAATAGTCTCAATACAAGGTAATGCACTAGTCTTCCTCAGCTTCTAAGTCTAGAGCAACTCCAGCTGGCTCTACTGCATCTACTGTCTCTCGACCATAATAGGTATCGCACAAAGCCTCCATCTAACCTGCAACATATCCTAGTCAGGAGCGAAGCAAAGTACAGTTCTTGGTAATGAACAAGAACATAGTATGGAAAATAAGTACAAGAGAACATGAATAGGAAATACAGGAAATGAACAGAAAGTACAGGAATGTAAGTAACAGAATATAAACTACCAAAAATATAAAGTACATAAATAAAACTATAATCCTGAAGTAGAAGATATAACAAGTGCACCATGTTTAAAATACAACTAGCCTATGTGACCGACTGGGGTGAGTACAGGAGCATGTACATGAGTACATGAATATGGTACGGCTTAGGGCCCGCGTGCACGATGCGAGGCCTAAGCTATCTACATGAATATAGTAACCGAGGTTTGGTCACATAGCTAGTGTATTTTTCCATCTGACACAAGTAAGTACAAGAACAAGAAATACAGGGGTACAAGATATCGTGTCATGACGTATCACAAGGAGAGTACAAGATATGTAAATGCAAAAGACCGTCGAAAAGTACTTGTCTTGTTCCGGGGAATCAAGTATACTAGATGTAGCTGGATGTCCTCCTGGTTTATTGAATACAAGTTGGTTAATAACTAAACAAGCTCTAAATTGGTATCTTGCAGTTCTAAACATGCCTAACCACAAGCTATGTTATTTGGTTAAGCCCATTTATTAACTATTCAACATTAAACTTTCTACAACTATTCCTTATATACCATTAGTTAAACTAATAACTAGAATGTAAAGCTAACTACCATTGTTCGGAATATAAATCTAAGTGGACAGCCTTACTCACTTTAGCCTTGAGTTAGGCTAAGGGAAAATCTTAAACCACAATGGTACTTAAAATTACAAACACATGGCTTATATAAAACCTGTTTAAAGGTGGACCCTATAGCTGTTTTATAAAGTGAGCCAAGTTCCTATTGAAGGGTTTCCTAACCAATTTCCAAGTTCATCAACTAACCAAGACAATGTATATAAAATCTCAGGTTCAGTAATAATACATTAACATGAGTTCTCAGATTCACCATTAAACCAAAAATAATGATATGAAGTCTCAGGTTTACTAGTTAGATCAAAATATTGATATAGGGATCTCAACTTATTAAGGCACTGATATAAAATCTCAGGTTTACTAGTTTAATCAGAACATTGATAGGTCTCAGGTTTCCCAAACTGAACCAAATTCCTGATATATAATTCTAACCACACTTTAGAAATTCACATCATTCAATCCTTATACACAAGCTTACATTTCCAGGTTGCTGTTACCAACTCAAAGTGCATGATATATACCCTTACTTGATTTACATAGCCATAAACCCAACAACAGACCATTCCTGGCCTAACCCGCACACAATTGAAAATATACACATAACTCCTCTTCACCATTAACTTGCTTAAAGAAAAGAAGAACTTAGAAAATAACAACAGTTGGAAATTGACCCATACTATAATTAACCATCATCCATCAATTACTGATATCAACAAAACAAGAGCCCGACACATGAAACAGGACACCACTCGACCGCTGCAACCCAGCATTCTTGAGTCTTGGCTTCACGACGATGCAAAGGATTGAACTCGGCTAGGCATGTACTAACTAATGGCCACGATCCGACACTTGGACACAATCCAACCATACACGAGTGCTGCCAGATAGTTTAAAAAGGTTGACACGATCTCGACATCAGACACGGCTGGACATAGAACAAGGTTATTAAAATAACACCATTATGGATTCTTCCAAAGACTAGAAGTATCAAATTTACCTGAAATGAGTCAAAGTTGAAGCTGAATCTCCCCAAAGGCTCGGACACGAGCTTTACGTGTCCAAAGAGCAAATCGGTCTCTGTTGGGACATTCCATCGAATAGATCCCGAGCATCAAAATCAAACAAAACTTTCAGACAAATTTAAATCTCTATGGCTGAAAAACATAATCTAAAGAATATAGAACACTAAATCACTCACACTTAAAATTGTCCAGTTAAGATCATTCAAAAAAAACCTGACCGATCTCATCGATCCGCACCTAGATCTTCCCATCACAAACAAAAAAAACATACATTCAACAATCATGCGTTCGACATCAAGGTTAATAAATCGAAGAATCGACACTCACCAGATCAACAGATCAAGAAAGAATATCTTCTTCGAGAAAGTATCGAACAATTGGAATGCTTCAGTTCTGAGTTCGAAACCAAAGAAGCAGGGGAAATGAATCAGAGATGAATAGATTTTTAAATGAGCAGATAATTCTCGCAAACTGAGGTACTCACCAATCGTCGTCGTGCCGAGAGAGTTCGTCAGAGCTCTTCAAATAGAGTCTCCATAGTCCAGCATTAGTGGAGAGCCAGCACCATGGCCGCCAATCGCCAAAAATCAGGCACCGTCGTCGCCGTCGCGGTCGTCATTGTCACCGTCACGGTTGTCGTCGTCGCCGAGAAAGAAAGGATCGAGCAATCAAATTTCTAAATCTGGAAGGAAAAGGAATGAGACTCTGATCTCAACTCACTAATTTATAACCAAAAGTGCACTTTTGCACTTAGCCCCCCCCCCCCCCCCCCCCCCCGCTCTAAACAATTTACACAATAGCCCTTCCTGCTGAAGGCAAAATTTCAGAAACCCCCCTCTCCTTTTCACTATTGCAGGATCAGATAAAATTAGTTAGAAATTTGTTCAAAAATAACTGGGGACCACTAAGTTAGTTATAACAAACTATTGAATTTAAAAATTTCTGCTCCTAATTTCCTTTCCTCCAAAAATATTCATAAACTATATAGTTATAATAAAAAGGAATGAAGTATTATTATTAAAAAATTTAAATTCCACTAAAAATAGAAAAAGTGGAGTTACAGAATCAGACTAGTACGTACGTTTTAATTTAATATACGAGTTCCATTAGTATAATGACATGACAGTAGGTTTTTTTTAACACATCATCACTTATTATTTCTTTCAGATTTTTCTATGGCGCCGAGAGGTCAACGTTCACGTTTGCCGCTTGGATCTTCATTAAGTCCGCCGAGCGGTCTTCATCATGCCCGCCGAGAGGTTTCTATCATGCCCGACGACCTAGATTTACTGTACCAGTACTTTCTTGTATTAAAATATTTTGGATATGTGTATTAATATTTCTTATATTAAAACATTATTCGTATGTGTGTATGAAGCTAATTTTGGATATGTTTGTATGTGTTGTATTAAAACATTTAGGATACGTGTGCATGAAACTGAGAATTTACAGGAAACACAAATACTGATACGTGTGTCTACTATAAAACTGTCAACATGGATGAGGACTGCAGGAAACACGAATACTGATATTGTATTTGGAAACTGTTTATATGACTGTATATTGTGTGTGTAACTGTCGACAGGGATGTGGAGTGTAGGAAACATAAATACTGACATGCAATATTGTATTTAGCGATGGAATGGCGACGGAACAGCGATAGAAAACCTGGAACATTGCAAGCTAGCGACGGAACATCGATAATTTTTTTGTCGCTACATGCCTGGAAAATTTACTTTGTAGGCTACCGACAGAATAGCGCCTGTAGTTTCCATCGATAAGGTTCTGGAAAATATTATATTCCAGTATAGAGACTGAATAGCGATGTAAATTTTACTTACTATTTCGTCATTATGTTCATGTCCGACACCAAAAGCGTATCGAAAATATCTTAGCGACGTAATTTTCTGTCGCTAGCCCGTCGCTACTCTCATGCTGAATTACGCTGCTGCGACGTTGGTAGTTCGTCGGTAACTATAGCGATAGAGTTTTCGTTGCTATTACGTCACATTTTCCAATAAATAGCGTGTCACTAAATGCGTCACTAATCAGTCGCAATTTTCGACAAACTAGCAACTAATTTAAATTAGTGACACGTAATTTCTCGACAAACCATTTTCGTCGCTGATATGTCGCTATTTGGCTTTAGCGACGAAAAAAATGACTTTTAGCGATGGATCCTGCCGTCGCTAAAAGCCTATTTTCTACATGTACTACTTGTACTCAAAGAAGACTTGGTCCTTTGCTAAAACTCTGCTGAATGCCTTCTCATCCATCCACTCATCGGGAAGGCAAGCCCTCAACTACATCATGTTCATCACTCTCATTCTTGAGGCTAAGGGAGTCGACCTCTCACTTTGCCCGTCAGACGGTGTTCCTCCCTTCCTGGCCTTATCCCGCTCTCATTCTGGTGCTTCAACCTCTCTTGCTTCAGCCTCTCAGGAGCCGCAACCTACTCCACCTGTTGTATCATCATCTGATTCTCCTTCCTCTGCCCGATTCATGCCTCTGACCCAGCAACACTTTGATATGCGCATGGCTCAGGCAGAGGAGCAGATAAGGACCAATACCCGTGGCCTTGGCAATCTGATTCAGAGCCGCTTTCATGACCAAGCCTACTTCATTCAGTGGACTCTTCAAGATCACAATACATTTCTTGATCTCGATCTTCAGGATCCCCACTTTCACAGATCTCGATTCTCTGACCCCAATGCCTATGGGTTCATGTATCCCGATGGTGTTGATCCTTTTGGTGCATTTTACGGGACTTCGGGTGATGGTGGTGATATTCCAGCAGATTAGTAGCTTTTGGCCTCCTTCTGTGTTTGGTCCAATAATCTGTGGTGTCTATTCCCAGTTTGTCTTTTGAAGTCCTTCGAGGACTAGTGTCATTGTTTGTTGTGTTTGTTCTGTTTAGTTGTCTTGTGTGATCCTTCGAGGATCATATGTTGGTTGTTTTTCCTCCCGATAGGGAGCAGTGTGTTGGTTTGCGCTTTACTTGCATGTACTCTTTAACTCTGACATTCAATATATGCATGGTTTGGCTATATCTTCGCTCTCGTATCAACTCTGACATTTTAACTATATTTTTTTTACCATCTTTGATTAAGTGACAAAGGAGGAGAAAATGTATTGAGGGGGAGTAATCTACCTATGGGGGAGTCACTCCCCTAAAAGATGTTATCTTCCGATTTTTTTTGTCAATTATCAAAATGGGGGAGATTGTTGGCACATTTATTTTGATAACATTAACAGCATCTTCGTGGTTTAGTTTTCTCTTTATTTCAGCAAACAGATATTCACTAGAAGCCTGCTAAGAGATCCTTTTATTCAAGCTTCTCTTCAAATGGAAGTCTGATGAAGTCTCCTACAAATCAAGACTGAAGAGAAGACCAACGTACACTCAAAGACTGCTCTCAAATAGTCCAAGATTTTGAGTCTGTATAAGGTCTAGGATACTCCATGTAACACCTAAGGTGGATGACAAAACGTAAGCCTTCCCTCTGTCTTTTCACTCAAAAATTATTGTCTACAGAAACGGCATGCCGACGGTATACCTCAGTGTACCGACTGTATACCGTTTCTGAACAAGAAATATGTTTTGTGACAAAATTTGGCATGCCGACAGTATACTTCTGTGTACCGAAGGTATACTATTTTTGAGCAAGAAATATGTTCTTTGACGAAACTCGGCATACCGACGGCAGACTACAGTATACTGGCGGTATACCTTTTGTGAGCCAGAAATATGTTCTGTGACAAAAGTCGGCGTTCTGACGGTATACCACAGCATACCGCCGGTATTCCGATTTCGACATTTTGATTTTTGAATGGACAAGATGCTAGCATTAAATGCTCCCAACGACTAGATTTATTACAGTTACTGTTCAGAACGGTATGCCGACGGAATGCTGGTCCATACCGACAGTATTCCGTCAGCACTAAGTTCTGGAGCATTAAATGTTTTGTTCTCTTGGTTCTTTATAAAAAGTGATTGTGTCTTCTCCTTTAAGACTAACCAATTGAGCCATAAATTTTCTAAACAACCAAGAGCTCTCACCATTACTACTCTACCCAAAACTTTTATTTGTCATCCAACCCAAAAGTGCTAGAGTATTAAAGAGTTGTAATTTTCGATCTTCAAAGTTGTAGAAGATCAAAAGCCTCCTTTCTCTTTGTGTTGAAGTTGACAAGCCTTCGTAAGAAAACTCGTGTGTAGAAGTTGGCGAGTTCTTCGGATTAAAGCTAGTGTTGAAGTTGGCGAGTTCTTCGGATCCAAACTCGTGTAGAAGTTGATGAGTCTTCGGATCCAAACTCGTGTGTAACAATTTACTCAAATAGTGAATTTAAGCCGGAGAGAGTTCCGTGACTGGATTGCCTCTAGTGAGGAGACCAGGATACATCGAATGTTTAATTTTCTCTCTCTCTCTCTCTCTCTCTCTCTTTTACTCTCAGTAAAATAGCTTTAAATTATTAGTAATTATTTTATTACCCTATTCACCCCCCTCTAGGGTTCTACAGCCTGTTCATCTTAGCATTCACAGAATTATGCTTTAGTAGTTGTATAACATATTTATTATCACAATTTATAGAAATTGCAGGAATAGGACTAACAGAAATAGGTATATGCATAATGAGATTTTTAAGCCATTCTGCTTCTATGCAAGTAGTGTCCAAAGCTATCATTTCAGAGTTCATTGTACTCCTAGCAATGATAGTTTGACTACAAGATCCCTGGAAGATTGTAGCTCCTCCTAGAGTAAAAAATATATCCAGTAATGGATTTCACATCATGTGAATCAGTTACCCAATTTGCATCTAAGTAACCTTCTATGATAATAGGGTGTCTAGTATAATAAAGTTTATAATTTAGAGTGCCCTTAAGATATCTAAATACTCTATCCAATGCAGTCCAATGTGACCGCTTTGGGTTACCACTTTATTTATTTAGTCTTCCAATAACAAATGCAATATCAAGCCTGGTCCTATTTGTCATGTACATATGGGATCCTATCATCTGTGAGTATCTAATTTGTTCTATTGGTAATCTTTTATTCTTCTTGAGAACAACATTACTGTCAGAAGGAGTAAGGGCATGTTTTCTTGTCAAAATACTTAAACTTTCTTAGCATTTTTCCAATTGAATGTGCTAGGATAGAGTATAACCCTCTTTACATTTGGATACTTGTATTCCTAGGATCAAGTTGGCTTCGCCTAGATCTTTCATATCAAACTGGTTAGATAAATAATTCTTAGTGTTATTTATCAGTTCCAGTGAAGATCCTAGGAAAGGATATCATCAACATACAAGCATAAGATAACACAACTTCTATTTGAATTTTAGATTACAAATATTTGTCATATTCGTTTGGCACGAAACCAAATTCTAAAATGACTTTGTCAGATTTGTTGTGCCATTGCTTGGGAGCTTTCTTTAGGCCATAAAGTTATTTAACTAATTTGCAAACCTTCTTTTTTGATCTTTAGCCATGAAACCCTCATGTTGATATATATATATTTTTTCTTCTAAATTTCTATTTAGAAATGTTGTCTTTACATCCATTTGATGCATTAGCATGTCATGAATGTAAGCTAAAGCCAGAAGGGTTCTAACAGAAGTGATTCTAGCTACAGGAGAATATATATCAAAATAATCTAATTCTTTTTTCTGGATAAAACCTGTAGCTACTAATGTAGCCTTGTACTTCTCTATAGTACCATATGCTCTAATTTTTTTTTTTTTGAATTATCTCTTACAACCTATGGGTTTACTACCTAAGGTAAGTATGCTAAAGACTATATACTATTCTTCATAGTGGAGTTGTATTCATTATTTTCCAGGAAGGGGCATCAAGAGAAGATATGACTTCTTCATAAGTTGAGGGATCACCCTCTATCAAAAATATGAAGAATCATTCTCCTAAATTCTTTTTAATCCTTTCTCTTTTACTCCTTTTAGGTTCTATATCTTATTCAGGCTGTGAACTTGATATTTGAAAATGAGAACTAGTAGATGGAGTAAGAGAAGTGTTGGAGGAAAATGATAAAATTTTGTCCTTAAAGGAAAATATATTCTCAAAGTAAATTGCATCTCTAGCTTCTATAATTGTATTATCAAAGATTTACAAGAAATCTATTGGCATTGTTGTCTAGGACATATCCTATGAACACAATATCTATTGTCTTAGGTCCAATCATCCTCTTTTTGTGTTTAGAAAGTTCTACCTTAGCTAGACATCCCCAAACCTTGTGGTAGACAATCATAGGAGTTCGGCCTTTCCATAACTCATATGGTATCTTATCGTTAGACTTACTGGGCATCCTATTAAGGATATAACATGCCAACAATAAGGCTTCTTTTCATAGATTATCAGGGGCACCTGGACTAAGAAGTATTATATTTACCATGTCTAATAGAGTGTGATTATTTCTTTCAGCAACTCCATTAGACTGTGGTGAATAAGGAGCAGTAACATAATGAATAATTTTATGTACTTCACAGAAATTAGTCATTTAATTTGAGGTATACTTTCCACCACGATCTGATCTAGGAATCTTAATTCTTTTATTTAACTGGTTCTCAGCTTCAGATTTATAGACATTGAATATGTCTAGAACTTTTGGTTTTAAGAAGATAGGTATAACAATACTTTGAATGATCATCTATAAAAGTGATAAAGTATTTCCTACCACCTTGGGTCAAAAATCTATTGGAATCATAAACGTCACTATGGATAAGTTCGAGAAGTTCGGAATCCCTTTGGACACATTTGAAAGGTAATCTAGTGTGCTTGGCTTGAGCACAAATCTTACATTTGGTTTTATAATCTGTAGGAGTCTTAAGAATAAGATCCAAGTTCATCATCCTTTTAAGAGATCATATATTCACGTGATCTAGTCTGCCATGCCAAATATTTGAGAATTCAACATTAGCAACAAAAAAGAAGGATTTGATATTTTATCCATAGTACTCAAAATAAAGAGTCCGTCAGTTACAAATTCTTTTCCTATAGAAAGTTCATTCTTAGAAAAAAACTAATTTATTAGCCTCCATTAACATCTTGAATCCTGAGGCTACAAGTAGAGACCCACTAACTAGATTTCTTCTGACCGATGGCACATGGAGCACATCATAGAGGTAGAATTTTCTTCGATGTCATCTTCAGATTTATTCTTCCTCTTCCTTCAATCTGTACCGTCAAGCCATCTCCTAGGGTCATATCTCCTCCACATGAGTCCTGATAGTTTGAAAAACATGAGCGATAAAATAAAACGTGAACATTAGATCCGGAATCCAACCACCAATCATTAGAATGGTAGGAAATATTTACTACAGGTTGATAGTTTATAGACCTGAAGGAACTAGAAGACCCATTCAGAATCATGTTAGCCTCTGGCTTGTTTCAACCTTTTCCTTTAAAGTAGTTCTTCTTGGGTTTGAGATGGTGATTAGTCTTGGGTTTGTCATTGGCTTCTACAACGTTTAACATAACTTTGGAATCAGACCTAGCTTTGTACTTTAACCTAATATTTCTTCTGTTCTAAGTCTCTTTAGTCGAACTTGAGAATATGTAAGATCTCCTCGTAAATGGGCAAGTTCTTTGGCAGTATCAAACAAAGAAGGATGGAGTTTGTCTATCAAGCATGCTAGTTTATGCTCACTAGAGAAGAATGTACATTTGGCTTGAATATGCCTAAGGTATTCATGGAATTCATGGATTTAGTCATTCATAGGTTTATTATCTACCATGACATATATGTTGAATATAGAAGAATTGAATCTTTCAATTCCAGCATCATCACAACCATATTCGTCTTCCAAATCAATACAGAGTTCTTTAGCGCTTTTATATTCAAAAAAATGTGTCATAAAGAGACTTAGACAAAGCGCTTAAGATTATATGGAAACCATATATCACGACCCGCACCCGGAAGTTCGAGCACAAGTACTGGAAGCATGCCCAACCTACGCCGCAGAGTCGACGGTAGTAAGCTGTCAATCCTCAACTATATCCAAGTCTCAACCAGCAATAACATAAATATGATCTAACTCAACCACAAAAACTAGTAGGTAAATATGAAATGGAAATGTAAATCCACAGAGCACAAATCTGATAGTTAGGTACAGTCATCCTCAAATTATTACAACTCAGCAAATGTTCTGGAAATGGAAATTTAAAGACAGAAAGTAAAGACTAAGCTAAGCTAAGCATCCTCCAGTGGTACGTTGTCTTTGTCATCTTCAGTATCATCAGCTAGGTCATGATCTGCCTTAGGCGAGCCATAGTAAGTGGTACACCCATTCTCTAAATCCTCGCCTAAAAATGTTGTTATCCAGTCTGGATTGGAACAAGTACAATTCATGATCCACTATTCATAGCATGATAGGAACTATAAAACATGAAGTAGCATATGTGACATGAAAATAAAGTTCAATAATATGAACTGAAAAGTAAGTAGACAGAAAGAATAGACATAACATGAAATCAGGGTATATGAGAAGAACAATATGAAATACATACGTCATATTTATGCTAAGTGTGTTTGAAATACCACATTTTATATGTGATCGGGCTGAGGGATCTACTTGGTCTGGCTAATCGTACGTGTCATGCATGATATAGCTATCAACATGATACAGGGAACAGGAATATGGGCTTTGATTACATATATACTAGGGCATTTCGCGTCCGACTAATAATCATGTATTCATCTCAATAGAAAATTTGTACATGATAAACTCAGAAAATATGAACATGATAACAATGTAATAGAATCCATAACATAATCTTGTGAACCATCGTGTCAATAATCAGGAAATGCATATATAAATCATGAATAGAGTAACTATCAGGAAATAAAAGCGATCATTATGAGTACTTGCCTCGGGTATCTGAAGTCGATGTGTGCGACACGAACGTGTCGACACGGAAGGTATCACAGTCTATAGTCCATAATAATAGTCCCAAATAAGTCGCATCGTCCAAATAATATCCAATATATGTCCCAGATCAGATCCAAAGTCCAGATATCCAAATAACAGTCCAGTAAGTCCACGAAGCCGATCATAGATTAAGGAATTGAGCACAAAGTCACACATAGAAAAGCATAATTAGTACGTGATTACGCTAATAATAGAAGGAAAAGAACACTATCTATAATCTTCATATAGAAAATATTTATAATGTTTGAAAATTATGTTTTTTTTAGTTAAAAATATTTAGAATTAATATTTGAAAAATACTATAAACATTATGTAGTGACAATTATCTTAGGTAAAAATATTAGTTAATAATATTAGTTAATACCACCACCCAAAATATTAACATACTGTTCAAGCATATATCCTTACGTATATTATACAAAACCCTCCTAGTTTAGGCCTGCACTAACAATAAACACATTTACAGAACTGGACCTAACAGAATTAAATCAACTAACCCACAAGAGAAATTAAACTCTATTAACTAGTACACACCACTGGGCTTAAAAGCCCAGTCCAACAACTTCTATAATACACAGAGTTAATACTCAAAAAAACTAGCTATGGGCTAACAGCCCACAGAAATACCTAAAGAGTAATCAACATTAAAACTGAGTAAAACCCACTGGTCGAGCTAAGACTCAAACCCACAGAACAAATTATCCCAATCCCTAAGTTGTAGGGCTGGAAGCCCAACCCAAGGGCAGCATTAAACCTCACTATTAATGTACTAAATTGGCTCTGGAGCCTAAAGCCTACATCTAGTTTTAATAAACAGTTACAAATAATAACATTTATGAATATATGGGCTTAGGCCCATTCTTGTCACGCCCCAGAAATGGAATACCAGAGAGCGGGAGAATGACTCAGCCAGCTACGTATTACGGGTAGAAGAATACCGTATAATACGATCAATGCTATCTAACGACGAGGGGGTGCATACTATATGAAAGTCTCACTATGGTCACTCAATATTTATTGTCTCAATCATTCTAACAAGAAGCAATAAAAGAGAACATGTAAGATAAAGCAGTAAGACGTCTCAAATGCTCATTCAAAATATTCTTGAGATCTGGCTGTACAAAACATAGTCAGATGATATAGTAAGGTATACACAATTGTTATCAGCTGCAGTATGACTTAGTTATAATTATGTAAAGGTAAGTGCAAGACAGTCCGACTAACATGTCGGTGCCAAACGGCAATAAGTAAAGTAAGTAGTAAAAACGAGCAGGAAAGCAAAGAACCCACTCGTATCCTCTTGCGATCATTCCTCTAGTATTGACCATCTTGGAGGTGAAAGTAATCTGAGTTCTCGAGAGCTGGCTCTAAATCTGGCCATGCAAAACCAGAGAGGTTAGACCTCTAATAGCAAGTACCGCAAGAAAGCACGATATGAGGAATTAGAACCAGTGATAATAGTTAAGAATATGATAAATAGATCTCTGCTTGCACTGGGGTTCGCACAACATCACGACACTTCAAGCCAACTTCCTAACAAAACAAGGACATAAGTTGACCCGTCATGCCCTAACGTTCTGCTCATCTCAGTAGTTAACAAAGTAGGCACAGTACACAAACAAACCAATTTAAACGACCATACAACTACTACGGCTTGCTACTGTGAGTTCCAAGTTGTCTTGGAACATGCAATAAGGGATTCCTCAGTTCTTACAATGTACAAGCAAGGCTAGTCTACCCAATAATCAATTGCGCCAATCATGAATTAGACGTGTCCCAGCGGGACGCCCGTCATCAATATATAGTAAATATAAACAGATACCACTCCCTATCCGTACGACAGATTTGCAGTATCCGTGGGAACCAGCCGACATGTCGGGGCACTAATTGTCCCGAGATGGCTGCCATGTAAGAACTCGAGAATCCATTCTCTCCATGCAATAGTTATTTTTATTTAGCTTAGTAGACCCTATGTTAATTGAAATCTCATGTCGTGGATCATGGTCATTCAGAATGAGTACTTTCGTACAGGGTACGATATGCATAACTCTACAACGATGCCCGTGCGGCAAGGTTGTTGTCACGCCCCAGAACCAGAATACTGGAGAGCGGGGGCAGACATAGCCAGCTACATATATTGAAATGGAAACCACCTTGATATACGGTTACGACTGTCTAGATATATGAGGGTTTACTACAAGCCAACAGTCTCTTATGGTCATGAACAAGCCTAATGTCTCAATCACAAGCAAGTAAGTAAGGTCGCAAGATGTATGATCATTAAATATACAATAATAAGGCGTCCCAAATATTACATATTCAGCTGATCGTGAAGCTAGTCGTTACAAAATGTTAGGGCTAGCAAGAGTTTAGTCGTACATGATCAACACTAGGATTTGTTAATCATGTTTACAGCCCGTAGGCAGACAGTAAGTAAAAGTGCATCGAGCTAACAGGTTCTCGTCGGCTAAACGCTTCAAAAGATTAGTTTTACAATAAAGTGGGCAAGACAAAAAGGAAAACCCACTCTTGGCCCGGGTTCCGTCTAGTTGTCACCATTGGGCTGGAAGCTTGGTAGATCCTCGGGAGCTGCTCCGAAATCTGGCCACACAAAACCAGCTAGGTCAACCCCAGAAAGAGCAAGTGCCACAAGGGGGCCACGAAATAAGAACAAAAGCCAGCAAATAGCACAAGAAAATCTAATATTAACAATAAAATTATGAAAAACATGTCAGGATGATATACGACGAGATAACCATGGAACTATTCCGATAGCCAGGTTACAACCCGTAAACCAAACAAGGACCGGGGTTGTAACCCTTTATCTGAACAGAACTTGGTTTCCTACCATTTATCGGCAAGATAATAATGTGAGAAATTAAGACAGGAAACAATCTTTTACTGGATCAAGACATGACTAGACTGGTTATACCTCATTCAATCAATCACGGCCAAGCAGATACTACGGCTTACTACTTTAACTAACTAGGGTTATCACAGACCTAATTACTAACAAGATGCAGTGAGATGATTCCACAGCCACAGCCCTGCAGACCATCCAGGTTACCCAGGTCGAAAATTAGGGGTTGAATTCTAGTAGGTAGATCGCCCGGGAGACAAATGTACCCTTAGGTGACTTAGAGGGTGCAACACGCGACGGTGTGCTAGAAATGTGCCCTACTCGACGGCAGGCTACAGATCCCAAGAGCACCCAGGTAACGGAATTGCCTGTAGCTGTGTCATCTCTTCATGACTACTGTGTTATTCTAGTTATTAGCCTTAATCTATTTTGGTAGGTACCCCTGACCGTGGTACTCAGGGGTCCCATCCTAGACATGATGCAAGACAGGACAAGTGAATTTAACAAGCAAGCAAGAAAGAACCACCCACGGTGTCAAGGCAGGTCAAGCTAAGTTAGCCGTCGTAACAGCATTAAGTTATCAAGTCATGCTACAAGTTAGGAGTGCGCCGCCATGGGCCACTATCAAGTTATCAAGTCACAAGGATTAATTACAAGTTACAAGATAGGTGTGCACCCCACTGGGTCACTAGCAAGGAGATCAGAGAATACCAGGATCATAATTCACAGAAAATCCCGAAAACCGTACTAGTCATAAACAATTACTTGGAAAACGTGTTAGGCCGTATCGGGTCAAGATAGTCGTGCTGTGTTGAACAGATCTCAGAAAAATCCAATCTACAAAAGAGAAACCAAGTCGAGAAATAAAACCAATACTCCAAAAGCCAAAGGGTTAAGCAAGGGGGTCAGGGGGAAGCAGCGTACGCACAAAAGCACGCACGCAGGAGAGCTGCGTACACACAAAAGCAC
The DNA here is from genome assembly GCA_029216955.1 of Iris pallida. NCBI lineage: Eukaryota > Viridiplantae > Streptophyta > Magnoliopsida > Asparagales > Iridaceae > Iris > Iris pallida. The sequence continues at coordinate 24,273 of JANAVB010024869.1, forward strand.
GCACGCAGGAGAGCTGCGTACGCACAAAAGCACGTACGCAGAAGAGCTGCGTACGCACAAAAGCACGCACGCAGGGGAAAACGTACGCTCAGGTCATGCGTACGCTCAAGTCAGGGCACGCTCAAGTCTGCGTACCAGGGCACGCTCAAGTCTGCGTACCAGGGCACGCTCAAGTCTGCGTACCAGGGCTCGCTCAAGTCTGCGTACGTAAGAGACACGCTTCCAACAGGAAGCGTACCCAAGTCTGCGTACGCAAGGGACACGCTTCCAACATGAAGCGTACCCAAGTCTGCGTACGCAAGGGACACGCTTCCAACAGGAAGCGTACCCAAGTCTGCATATACAGCGCTAAAGAGTGCACGCAGCTCAGTGGCACAAGCTAAAAAGCTCTGCACACTGCTCACTATCTTCTCCAAACAGCAAGAACGCCATGGTTGAACCCAAAGCTTCAAAAGTTCATAACTTGGCCATCCGAACTCCAAATCCGGATTTCCAAAGTTCCAACTTGGGTGAAATTGAATTCTCTTCCACATGGAAACATCAAAACTCATAAACATAAATAGATCAAAACCATATAAATCTGAAAATAAAGAAAACTTAGATCTAGAACAATGGAGACTCCAAATCACAAAATACCAAGTTCTAATGTTGATCACCATGTCCTAATCTAGCAAATGGACAAATAAAATAGGGTTCTCATGTGGTGGTAAGGTGCACTTGCCTATGGGTGTGGAGAGTTGTGTAGAGGAAGGAAGAAGAAGAAGAAGAAATTAATGGAGGTTTATGAGGAGAGAGAAAATGTTGGTGGAGTTTTAATGAGGGTGGGATGTGGTGTGTTGAGGCTGGAGCATAGGCTAAGGTGTTCCAATACACATTGAACTAAACCAACCCAAACCAATTAAAACTGGGCCACTATCAAAACCCAAAATACGAGAAATACCGAAATTCCATAAGTTGAGAAAAATAAAAATACATGCCAAAATCCAGATACGAGTATAAATACGAGATACGGGAAATATGGGAAATGAGGGTGACAACTCTACCCACCTTAAAAGAATTCCGTCCTCGGAATTTAATCAAGGAGCTAGAGATTGTCACGACAAGTTAAACTAAGCACATGCAAGCTACACTAAGCAGTTCAATCATACAATCATACAATACAAGCAAGGAAGGGAAAACATAAGGCATAAGAAAGACATTATACCTCACAAGTCAAACAGGTAGGAATATCGCGATCGGATGTCGTCCTCACGCTCCCACGTTGACTCACCTAGAGAGTGATGACCCCAAGCAACACGGACTAATTTAATAGTCTTGTTCTTGAGTATCTTTTCCCTCCGGTCCAAAATAGACATGGGCCTCTCCTCATACGAAAGGTTGGTACCAACAACCAATTCCGAATGGTCTAGGATGTGGCTCGGGTCCGAAATATACCGTCGTAATTGGGACACATGGAATACATCATGTACCTCACTTAACGATGACGGAAGAGCGAGACGATATGATACATCTTCTACTCGCTCTAGAATATCGAACGGCCCTATATACCTAGGACTAAGCTTTTCCCGTACGCCAAAACGAATGATGCCGCGGTTTGGTAAGATCCTAAGGAATACATGGTCGCCGACAGCAAATTCTAAAGGTCGCCGACGAGCATCGGCCCAATGGCGCTGGCGGTCCTGGACAACTCGGAGGTGATCTCTGACCTTCCTGACCACTTCAATCGTCTGGGAAATCAATTCGGGTTCGAGCATCTGCCTCTCTCCGACATCGTCCCATGCTAGCGGAGATCTGCACTTCCTACCATAAAGAGCCTCGAAGGGTGCCATCTGGATACTGGCCTGATAACTGTTATTGTACGAGAATTCTACCAGGTGCAGATGATTCTCCCATGAACCACCGAAGTTAAGGGTACAAGATCTCAACATATCTTCAAGAGTCTGGATTGTGCGCTCTGACTGACCATCCGTCTGCGGGTGATAAGCTGAGCTGAACTGAAGGCGAGTCCCCAAACTCTTCTGCAAGCTGCGCCAAAAGTGTGATGTGAATCTTGAATCCCTGTCCGAGGTGATGCTGACTGGCACACCGTGAGGCCTGACGATCTGCCTGAGATATATCTCTGCTAGCTGCACCGTCGACTGTCCAACTCTGAATAGGAAAAAGTGTGCCACCTTGGTAAGCCTGTCCACAATTACCCTAATAGCATCTCTGCCGGCCGAAGATCTGGGCAATCCGGTCACGAAATCCATGGTTAAATGTTCCCATTTCCATTCTGGGATCGGTAAGGGTTGAAGAAGTCCAGCGGGTCTCTGATATTCAGCTTTAACCTGTTGGCAAACCAAACACTGAGAGACAAATCGGGCTATCTCCCTCTTCATGCCATTCCACCAGAATTGCTGACAAATATTACGGTACATCTTCGTACCACCCGGATTGTCACTTTCCGATCCTGGAATACGTATTTTAATACGTAAACCGATAAATTGTATTTACCTTGTATTTATACTATATTTATTATGCTATATTTCTGCATACATTTCCCAAAAATATTTGACAAAATATTATTTCCTAATTTATTTCCTGCATTTGGGCCTACAATTTTGGCTCATTTGGGTAACCTCTTCTTGGTTCACCAATGGTTCATCATGAACCCTTTGGTTCATCATGAACCCATGGGTCCAAGATCTATATATATAACTCATTCTCTCTTCTCTCATTTACTTCCTCTCATTTATTTCCTCCACCAACCAAATATTTCCTCCATCAACCAAGGCAAGTACCAACTTGCTCAAAGAGATGGATCCATAATTTTGTTAATGATTTCTTACAAAACTATTTGCCAAAACATGTTCTTCTCCTCAACCTATACTAGTTTAGAACTTGGAAGTTTCCATTTTGAAGCTTTGATTTTTATAGATCTAGGTCTACTTTATTTTCGGATTTCTTGGGTTTTGATCTAATTAATCTTGTTATTTCCTAGTTTTGATGGTTCCATGTTGTAGAGGATCTCGTTCTACCCTATTTTGACCTAAGGAAGTTCCGATTTGGGCTTCGGATAAAGGTTTTGTGTAGCTTGGAAGCCATGGTTGCTTGGCTCCTCTTCTCGGACCAATGAAGAAGAAGAGCAGTACTTGACCGCATGAATCTTCATGCGATAAGTCTCTGGCCGCATGGCCTTTCCAGCCGCATGAGGCTCGTTCGAGCTCAGCTGCATGAAAAGTCCTTCCTAGCCGCATAAGACTTGCTTGAGTACTTGACTGCATGAATCTTCATGCGGCAAGTAATTGAGCCGTATAGCCTTGTTCAGACTCAGCCGCATGAGCCCCTGTTATCTTGAGTCGCATGGACTTCATGCGGCTAAATTTCATCCGCATGAGTTCTTTTGCACCCAGCCGCATATGCGCTACTGTTTTGGGCCGCATAAAGTCCATCCATCATCCAGCCGCATATGTATCGCCCATGCTCAGCCGCATAGGACTTCGTCTGATCATAGCCGCATATACTATTGAACCCTGGCCGCCTGGCGATTGCTTCCTTCGCAGCCGCATATGCTGACACCCCTTCGTCCGCATGAACCCGCCCTTCCAGCCGCATACGCCTTGGGGCTCCCTGAGCCGCATGAGCGTGTAGTCCCAGCCGCATGAACCAGTATTGACCCGGCCGTATGGACTCACTCCCCTTGAGCCGCATAGACTTTTGTACCCTATCTTGTTACCTTTTATCCCGAGCATGATATGAGCACTAATGTGACCCCGGAGAATAAAGTGTTCCTACCTGATACATGTACCTGAATGTTCCAGTTCTTGTTCATGCTCGACAAATGACTCGTAACTCCACGTGGCGTAATTGTAATGATGCATTACACTAAGGAGGGTAGAACATGTTGACATACTGATTGACATGGATCCTCTTTGGGGTACTCGTACTAAAGTACGACTTTAGGAGGATAATCATGCAGGCCACAGCATGAAAATCCAAGATTTCACCTAGGGTTAAATTAGGCAACTAAATATACTAGATGCATGGGGAGGGCAAAATCTCGAGATCGTGTTACACCAGCCGCCTTGAGATACTGTCTTGACGCGCCGGCTGGTCTCCACGGATAGTGTGTCATCTGCAACGAGTAGATGACTGTATCCGATTAATTCCTGCTATATATTATATGTTTTAGCAAGGTGGCCTTACGAGGGACCGGTGCTCAATCATACCTGTCTACGCGAACCCCTGGGTTGGCTAGCCTAGCTGGAAGGATACGATCTGAGGATTTCTATATAACATGATGCGAGGATAACCTCGTCCCACTAGAAACTCGTAGACTTGATTGGCCGTAAAAATGACTTGCTTGTACCCTATTACCTTCCGTGAGTAACTGAAGGAAGCGGACTGTCATGGTACGTGATCCAACCCATGTTCTCGTTTGATTGTTGGGTTGGTTATCGTACTATGATAGGCTGTGGACCGTAGTTATGAACGGAAGACTTATTCTGATTATGGAGTGCTACTTCTGTGAATGACTGAGGAACATGGTCTATCATGGTACATGATCCAACCCATGTTCTTGTTTGATTGTTGGGTTGGTTATTGTGCTGCGATAGGCTATCGACCGAAGTCACGATCAGGAGATTTTATTGTTTATTCCTTTTAACTTATGTAAAAGTTATAGAGTACGACACGTCCCGACTCCATGCGGTACCTTTTGTCCTTGTTTGGTTGTAAGGGTGCCATATGGGTTCGAGGATGTTGCGCTACCCTATAATAGTAGCATAAGTATTACTATTATTAATCATTCTATTTAACTGGGTTTTAATCTTAACTCTTGCGCCCCTTTGGCGGTACTTGCTATTCGGGGCTGACCCCGCTGGTTTTGTTTGGCCAGATCCCGTAGCAGAGCCTGAGGACACGATTTTCCTCCCTGACATCCATGGTGCATACTAGGAGCATGGCAGTTCGGGGACTCGAGTGGGTTTCTTCTCTACCACTCCTGGTTATACTTTTGCGGTATTTAGCCACCGGCACCTGTTAGCCGGATTACTTGATATTTTGTGTTAGTACATAATTGTAATTAAACAGACTGCAGCTGTGTATAATTTTGTACTCCTGACTCTCCGAGATAGCTAAATTATAAAGCTAGTCTCTCATGATAATTTTGATAAAGCGTCGGGGACGCCTTACTGCTTTATCTTTAATGTTCATTTATTTGTTGATGTGATTCGATTGATTGAGACATAGAACTCTGTGGGACCATAGGAGACTTGATTGTAGCATGTACCTCCAAGTCTCTCGACAGCCATGATCGCCGTATGACGTTACGTACCTCATATGGTGTAGCTGGCCTAGTCCGTCTCCGTATTTCGGTACTGGGGCGTGACAAGGTTTTAGTGGTGGCCCATGCAGGTCTATTTTTCAGACTTGTGGGGTATTGCAAATTATTAGGAGTCTCAATCAAAACTTGTTCCCCTTGAAATTCCGTTTCGAATTCTCTGTCCTTGCCTTGATCTCTAACCTGACTTGCATTCTCGAAATCTTCCTCGTCCGGACTTGATGATCTTATATTCTTCTCTATAGGGGTGCTTTATTCTCAGTAGCGGGAGAGGCCCATGAGGAAGAGCAGCAAGAGCATGGCTCGACTGGGCAGCAACAGGGGAGAGAACCTTCCCCAGGGCAGACACGAGCAGAAATAGAACCAGAGGCAGTGCAGCCGCAGGTTGTTGAAACTCCTGCAGCACCAGCAGCGACGGCAGTACCAGACGCCGTAGCACTCCTGGAGATCATCCGGTGGTTTTTTGTCACTAATCAACAGCAACAGACTCGGCAGCAGGAGCAGAACGTGTTGCTGAACCAAGGGATTCAGTTAGCTCTTGAGAGGAGTACCGGGGTTGACTCGGGAGCATCAGGAAGGTTCCGTCGCTTGAATCCGAGGTATTTTGATGGCACGGAGGATGCCATCACTGCGGATGCACGGATTTAAGACATCGAAGCCATTCTTGTGGCAGCCAAGGTTCCAGATGATGAGAAAGTTGATCAGGTCAAACTGGTACTTCAGGATCTTGCCCGCGACTGGTGGACATCAGAAGAAGTTGGTACAAGACGCCCTGTTCGTTGGACCACCTTCAGTGACATATTCAAGGCCAAGTATTTTGGCGTAGTAGCTCGATATGAGCTCCAGCAGAAGTTCATCAGTCTCAAGCAAGCAGGCAAGACCGTAGATGGGTATACAGCAGAGTTCTGCAGATTATGCCGTTTCGCACCAGCAATGGTGGCAACGGAGCCAGAGAAAGCTATAAGGTTCCAGCCGGAACTTCATTTGGAACTATTACAGCTTGTGGAAGGACACGACTACCAGACGTTTGACGATGTTTTGACGGCCGCTCGGAGGTACGAGCTTACCCAACAGAGGTTGGCATCGAGGACAGGAGGTCAGAAGAGATCTCATTCCCAGGTTGGAGGAGGAGCAATGCAGCAAACATCGGTACCAGCACCCGGTGTACGTATTTATGATGTAGGAGCGCCACGAAGGACGGCCGTGTCAACTAATACAGCGCCAGTTCGACATCAGCAGCCGAAAAAACCAGCAACAGCGTCAGGGAGCACCCCAGGGCTGTACATTCTGTGGGAAGGCAGGGCACACGAGGGAGGTGTACCGGTCAGCGAATGGCTTATGCTTGAGGTGTGGTAGTTCAGACCACCGTATTTCCATTTGTCCTATGATGCAGAGGCCAGGAGGGCCAGCTCAGCAGTTTCCAGCATTGCCAGCTCCGGTGGCAACCCTGAGTGGAGGGCCAGTATTAGCAGTAAGGCCCCTAGCCCAGCGTCTACCAACGCAGGCTCAGATGTTTCGCCAGGCACAGGAAGTCAAAGGCCCTCAGAGGCAGCAACAGCATGGTCGAGGAAGGCCGCAACAAGGGGCTCCGTGGGGCCAGGCTCTCACATTGACCTTAGGAGAGGCTCTAGCGTCTAGTGACGTGGTGGCAGGTAAAATTCTCGTCACCTCATTTCCCGCTGTAGCATTATTTGATTCAGGCGCTACTCATTCATTCATCTCTGCACGATATGCTACACGGATTGGATTAGAGTTTGAGGCATTGCCGGAGAGGATGGATATACTCACCGGCAATGGGCTCATAGAAGTTAGCAGAGTACGCTTTTCATGTCCGGTGGAGGTGTGTGGGCATTTACTGCCCGCATCATTGATTGAATTCCCAATGGGGAATTTTGATGTCATTCTTGGCATGGACTGGTTGAGAGACAGTCATGCAACAATTGATTGTAAAGGAGGTAGGGTCATATTCAGCATTCCTGGGATGGAGCAGTTCATCTTTACTCGAACCTTGAAGAATCAGGCCGGAGGCGTCATCTCAGCAGCAGTGTCAGAGCCAGGACAGATTCCGAGAATGGTCGAAGATTTTCTCGATGTCTTTCCTGATGATCTCCCAGGGATACCCCCAGTCAGAGAGGTAGAATTTAGCATTGAGTTGAACCCTGGAACGGGGCCTATTGCAGACAGAGTTTACAGAATGTCGCCGTCAGAACAGGATAAGTTGTATCAACATGAGGAAGAGTTGAAGTCTAAGGGATTCATCCGAGACAGTAAATCGCCCTGGGCCGTGCCAGTGATTCTAGTTCCCAAGAAGGATGGGTCGACGAGGATGTGCATCGACTACCGCAAGCTGAATGCAGTAACAGTGAAGAACAAGTATCCGCTACCAAGGATTGATGACCTGTTTGACCAGTTAAGCTAGGCCAGTGTCTTTTCCAAGATCGATCTTCGGTCGGGATACTATCAAGTAAGAGTCCGGGAGCAAGACATACCGAAGACAGCATTCAGATCTAGATATAGGCATTATGAGTTTTTAGTAATGCCATTTGGACTAACCAACGCCCCCGCAGTATTCATGGATTTAATGAATCGCATCTTTCTGCCGTATTTGGATAAATTTGTGGTGGTGTTCATAGATGGCATTCTTGTCTATTCCAGCAGTGAAGAGGAGCATGAGAAATATCTTAGGACTGTCTTGCAGACATTGAGGGAGCATCAACTTTATGCAAAGCTCGACAAGTGTGAATTCTGGTTAGATCACATTTCGTTCCTGGGACATATAATTTCTGGGGCAGGAGTGTCAGTGGATCCGAAGAAGATTGAGGTTGTTGAGCATTGGCCAGTCCCGAGAACGGTTGCAGAAGTGCGAAGTTTCTTGGGATTAGCTGGTTACTACAGAAGGTTCGTGGCAGACTTTGCCAAGATCTCTGCACCCTTAACGTGTTTGACGCACAAGGATGTAGAGTTTGTTTGGTCAGCTAGCTGTCAGACATCATTTGAAGAATTGAAGAAGAGGTTGATCTCAGCCCCGATCTTGACGCTTCCGGTAGGAGCGGGAGGCTTTACAGTATATTGTGACGCATCTGGGAAGGGTCTTGGATGTGTATTGATGCAACACGGAAAGGTGATAGCATATGCGTCTCGGCAGCTTCGAGACCATGAGAAGAATTACCCGACTCACGATTTGGAGTTAGCAGCTGTGGTGTTTTCACTCAAGTTGTGGAGGCATTATTTGTACGGGGATCGGGTAGAGATCTATACTGATCATAAGAGTTTGAAATACGTGTTCACGTAGCGAGATTTGAACATGGGGCAAAGAAGATGGTTAGAACTTCTGAAGGATTTTGATTTAGATCTTTAGTATCATCCAGACAAGGCGAATATAGTTGCAGATGTACTGAGTAGGAGAAACAGTGCCTTTATCTTGACCTCGCAGAAGCATATTTTAGAAGACCTTCAGAGTATGGGAATCGAAGTAGTTTTGCCAAGGGATATAGGAAGAATGACCAGTATGCAGATTCAGTCAACCTTAGTAGAGAGGATAAGGGCAGCACAAGCAGAAGATCCACAGATTTAGAAGTTACGGTCGGAGTGTGAATCAAGCCGTAGGAAGGAGTTAGTGATTCATGAAGATGGTACGCTCAGGTTTGGAAACAGACTCTGTGTACCGAGTGGAGACCTTCGGCAGGAAGTTATGTCCGAAGCTCATAGTTCTATTTACTCCATTCATCCAGGAGGAACGAAGATGTATCGAGATATCAGGCAGTACTTTTGGTGGAATGGCATGAAAAGAGAGATAGCGAGATTTGTATCCAAGTGTCTGGTATGTCAGCAGGTGAAAGCCGAGCAGCAGAGACCAGCAGGGTTGCTACATCCGCTTCCTATCCCAGAATGGAAATGGGAGCACATCACGATGGACATTGTGACCGGTTTACCTAGATCCCCGACTGGCAAGAATGCAGTCTGGGTAATAGTAGATCGACTCACGAAGGTCGCTCATTTCCTTCCCTTTCGAGTTGGACAGACTACTGAGCAGTTAGCAGAAATGTACATGAAGCAGATAGTAAGGTGCACGGTGTTCCAGTTAGTATAGTATCAGATCGGGATACGTGGTTTACTTCCCATTTTTGGCGGAGCTTACACCAAAGTTTGGGAACCAAGTTAAGATTCAGTACTGCTTATCATCCACAAACCGACGGACAATCAGAAAGAACCATTCAGACGTTAGAAGATATGCTACGGGCGTGTACCTTGGACTTTGGCAGATCTTGGGAGGATTACCTTCATCTAGTAGAGTTCTCCTATAACAACAGCTATCAGGCTAGCATTCAGATGGCCCCGTTCGAAGCATTGTACGGAAGGAAGTGCAGGTCCCCTTTGGCATGGGACGACGTCGGAGAACGGAAGTTGTTGGGACCAGAGATGATCACGCAGACTGTAGAGATAGTTAAGTTGGTCAGAGAGCGCCTTCGAGTTACACAAGACCGACATCGTCATTGGGCAGATCAGCATCGTAGGCCTCTAGAGTTCAGAGTTGGCGACCAAGTGTTTCTGCAGATTTTGCCTACTCGGGGTATCATCAGATTTGGAACCCGAGGAAAGCTTAGTCCAAGATACGTTGGTCCTTTTAAGATTCTCGCTCGGGTAGGCGATGTGGCTTATCGACTTGCCCTTCCATCTTCGTTAACTGGCATACATGATGTGTTTCATGTGTCCCAGTTACGTGGGTATGTCCCGGATCCGAGTCATGTCCTCGATCATTCTGAGTTAGTCGTTGGTACCGACCTAACTTACGAGGAACAACCCGTGTCTATTTTAGACCGGCGAGAGAAGGTACTCAAGAATCGGACGATAAGCCTTGTCCGTGTTTCTTGGAACCATCACTCTCCGGGAGAGTCAACATGGGAGCGCGAGGACGAGATCAAATCTCGGTATCCGCATTTGTTTGACTGATAAGGTATATTTTTGCTCCTTATTGACACGATTCTATGCTTATCTGCACCTGCTTGTTTTGCACTTTGTGATGTACGATAATAACTGCTATGATAGTTAACTTGTATATGATTGAGCCTTGCTTGCCCTGATTTCACTATCCTATCTTGGCTGGAATTCCGAGGACGAAATTTTTCTAAGAAGGGTAGAGATGTCACTCCCCGATCCTGGAATACGTATTTTAATACGTAAATCGATAAATTGTATTTACCTTGTATTTATACTATATTTATTATGCTGTATTTCTGCATACATTTCCCAAAAATATTTGACAAAATATTATTTCCTAATTTATTTCCTGTATTTGGGCCTACAATTTTGGCTCATTTGTGTAACCTCTTCTTGGTTCACCAATGGTTCATCATGAACCCTTTGGTTCATCATGAACCCATGGGTCCAAGATCTATATATATAACTCATTCTCTCTCCTCTCATTTACTTCCTCTCATTTATTTCCTCCACCAACCAAATATTTCCTCCATCAACCAAGGCAAGTACCAACTTGCTCAAAGAGATGGATCCATAATTTTGTTAATAATTTCTTACAAAACTATTTGCCAAAACATGTTCTTCTTCTCAACCTATACTAGTTTAGAACTTAGAAGTTTCCATTTTGAAGCTTTGATTTTTGTAGATCTAGGTTTACTTTATTTTCGGATTTCATGGGTTTTGATCTACTTAATCTTGTTATTTCCTAGTTTTGATGGTTCCATGTTGTAGAGGATCTCGTTCTACCCCATTTTGACCTAAGAAAGTTTCGATTTGGGCTCCGGATGAAGGTTTTGTGTAGCTTGGAAGCCATGGTTGCTTGGCTCCTCTTCTCGGACCAGTGGAGAAGAAGAGCAGTACTTGACCGCATGAATCTTCATGCGGCAAGTCTCTGGCCGCATGGCCTTTCCAGCCGCATGAGACTCGTTCGAGCTCAGCCGCATGGAAAGTCCTTCCTAGCCGCATAAGACTTGCTTGAGTACTTGACCGCATGAATCTTCATGCGGCAAGTAATTGAGCCACATAGCCTTGTTCAGACTCAGCCGCATGAGCCCCTGTTATCTTGAGTCGCATGGACTTCATGCGGCTAGATTTCAGCCGCATGAGTTCTTTTGCACCCAGCCGCATATGCGCTACTGTTTTGGGCCGCATAAAGCCCATCCATCATCCAGCCGCATATGTATCGTCCATGCTCAGCCGCATAGGACTTCGTCTGATCATAGCCGCATATGCTATTGAACCCCGACCGCCTGGTGATTGCTCCCTTCGCAGCCGCATACGCTGACACCCCTTTGTCCGCATGAACCCGCCCTTCCAGCCGCATGTGCCTTGGGGCTCCCTGAGCCGCAGGAGCGTGTAGTCCCAGCCGCATGAACCAGTATTGACCCGGCTGCATGGACTCACTCCCTTTGAGCCGCATGGACTTTTGTGCCCTATCTTGTCCCGAGCATGATATGAGCACTAATGTGACCCCGGAGAACAAAGTGTTCCTACCTGATACATGTACCTGAATGTTCCAGTTCTTCTTCATGCTCGACAAATGACTCGTAACCCCACGTGGCGTATTTGCAATGATGCATTACACTAAGGAGGGTAGAACATGTTGACATACTGATTGACATGGATCCTCTTTGGGTTACTCGTACTAAAGTACGACTTTAGGAGGATAATCATGCAGGCCACAGCATGAAAATCTAAGATTTCACCTAGGGTTAAATTAGGCAACTAAATATACTAGATGCATGGGGAGGGCAAAATCTCGAGATCGTGTTACACCAGCCGCCTTGAGATACTGTCTTGACGCGCCGGCTGGTCTCCACGGATACTGTGTCATCTGCAACGAGTGGATGACTGTATCCGATTAATTCCTGCTATATATTATATGTTTTAGCAAGGTGGCCTTACGAGGGACCGGTGCTCAATCATACCTGTCTACGCGAACCCCTGGGTTGGCTAGCCTAGCTGGAAGGATACGATCTGAGGATTTCTACATAACATGATACGAGGATAACCTCGTCCCACTAAAAACTCGTAGACTTGATTGGCCATAAAAACGACTTGCTTGTACCCTATTACCTTCCGTGAGTAACTGAGGGAAGCAGACTGTCATGGTACATGATCCAACCCATGTTCTCGTTTGATTGTTGGGTTGGTTATCGTACTATGATAGGGTGTGGACCGTAGTTATGAACGGAAGACTTATTCTGATTATGGAGTGCTACTTCTGTGAATGACTGAGGAACATGGTCTATCATGGTACATGATCCAACCCATGTTCTTGTTTGATTGTTGGGTTGGTTATTGTGCTGCGATAGGCTATCGACCGAAGTCACGATCAGGAGATTTTATTGTTTATGCCTTTTAACTTATGTGAAAGTTATAGAGTACGACACGTCCCGACTCCATGCGGCACCTTTTGTCATTGTTTGGTTGTAAGGGTGCCATATGGGTTCGAGGATGTTGCGCTACCCTATAATAGTAGCATAAGTATTACTATTATCAATCATTCTATTTAACTGGGTTTTTAATCTAAACTCTTGTGCCCCTTTGGCGGTACTTGCTATTCGGGGCTGACCCCGCTGGTTTTGTTTGGCCAGATCCCGTAGCAGAGCCTGAGGACACGATCTTCCTCCCTGACATCCATGGTGCATACTAGGAGCATGGCAGTTCGGGGACTCGAGTGGGTTTCTTCTCCACCACTCCTGCTTATACTTTTGCGGCGTTTAGCCACCGGCACCTGTTAGCCGGATTACTTGATATTTTGTGTCAGTACATAATTGTAATTAAACAGACTGCAGCTGTGTATAATTTTGTACTCCTGACTCTCCGAGATAGCTAAATTATAAAGCTAGTCTCTCATGATCATTTTGATAAAGCGTCGGGGACGCCTTACTGCTTTATCTTTAATGTTCATTTATTTGCTGATGTGATTTGATTGATTGAGACATAAAACTCTGTGGGACCATAGGAGACTTGATTGTAGCATGTACCTCCTAGTCTCTCGACAGCCACGATCGCCGTATGACGTTACGTACCTCATATGGTGTAGCTGGCCTAGTCCGTCTTCGTATTTCGGTACTGGGGCGTGACACGGATGAATAGAATATTATGAACTGTGGGCTTCTGCCATGACTTCCTGTCTGATATCTCCACTGGGTACACAAAGACGAGTGCCGTGCTGAAGTGTACCATCTTCATGGATACATAACTCTGGCCTTCTTCCTGCTTTACATTCTGCTCTGAGTCGCTGGATCTTGGAATCTGCTGACTGCACCATCCGGATTCTCTCAACTATGCTGGACTGAACCTGTAGACTGGCCATCAATGCCGCGCTGGTTGGAAGAACCACTTCAATTCCCATCTTCTGAAGATCTGTCAATAATTCTGGTTGCGCCGTCAGAAAATAAACTCCGGCTCTCCTGCTCAATGCATCTGCTACAACGTTGGCCTTCCCGGGATGATACTGTAAATCCATATCATAGTCCACCAGTAGCTCGAGCCATCTTCTCTGCCGCATATTAAGGTCCTTCTGGGTGAAAATATACTTCAGGCTCTTATGATCAGTAAAGATCTCTACTCTATCTCCGTACAAGTAGTGTCTCCACAACTTCAAAGCAAACACTACCGTCGCCAATTCCAAGTCGTGGGTCGGGTAATTCTTCTCATGATCACGTAGTTGACGTGACGCATAAGATATTACGTTCCCATGCTGCATCAAGACACACCCCAATCCTCTGTCTGAAGCGTCGCAATAAACCGTGAATCCTCCGGTCTCATCTGGAAGGGTGAGAATAGGAGCCGTTATCAAACCTCGCTTCAACTTCTCAAATGATTCCTGACACTCTGCTGTCCAAACAAATGGCACATCCTTGCGGGTCAACTGGGTCATCGGCTCTGAAATTCTTGCGAAATCTGAAATGAACCGCCGGTAGTAGCCGGCCAATCCAAGGAAGCTGCGAACCTCTGCCACTGAGCTGGGTACCGGCCATGACTCGATAGCCACAATCTTCTGGGGATCCACTTCCACTCCTCCTCGGGTAATGATGTGACCCAAGTACGAAATACGATCGAGCCAGAACTCGCATTTACTGAACTTGGCGTACAACTGATGCTCCCTAAGCGTCTGGAGGACGACTCTGAGATGCTGCTCATGCTCTGCTTCACTCTTGCTGTAGACCAGGATGTCATCTAGGAACACGATCACAAATTGATCCAAGTAAGGCATAAAAATACGATTCATGAGGTCTATGAATACGGTCGGCGCATTGGTCGCTCCAAAGGGCATAACAAAGAACTCCCAATGTCCATACCTTGATCTGAATGCTGTCTTCGGGATGTCCTGCTCTCTGACTCTGATCTGGTGGTATCCCGACCGTAAGTCGATCTTCGAGAACACTGAAGCCCCTCTGAGTTGATCAAACAAGTCATCTATTCTCGGAAGAGGGTATCTGTTTTTGATTGTCACCGAATTCAAGGTACGATAATCAACACATAGCCTGGATGTACCATCTTTCTTTTTCACAAGAAGCATCGGGGCTCCCCAAGGCGATCCACTTGCACGGATGAATCCCTTGGTCCTCAGTTCTTCAATCATCTTGTACAAAATTTCCAACTATGAAGGCGCCATCCTGTAGACTCGCTCTGATACTGGTGCTGTCCCGGGAATCAAGTCTATAGTGAACTCAATCTCCCGCTCTGGCGGCATCCCTGGAAGCTCCTCTGGAAAGACATCTGGAAACTCTTCAACTATCCGGGATAACTGCACTGCTGCTACTGCCATCCGCAATACTGGGGAAGATGGCTCCACTGCGCCTCTGGAAAACGAAAACTCTGGCTCGCCGGGGATACTAAAGACAACTCTGCCAATATGGTAGTCTATCCTAGCATATTGGTTCCTCAACCAATCCATGCCTAGGACTACATCATAGTCTGCCATAGGAAACTCTATGAATCTAGCCGGGAACTCCCTACCGCTAACTACGACTCGACACGAGGAAAACACTCGATCTACTCCCACAAGACCATTACCAGTAAGTATATTGAGCCTCACTGATAATGACTCGGGCTCCAATCCTATCTGTGTCGCGAATCGTGCAGACATGAATGAATGCGATGCACCAGAATCAAATAATACAGACGCTGAAGAGGAGTTGACGAGAATAGTACCTGTCACAACCTCACCTGGTGTAACTTCTCCTTCCATAGCCATCATTATGGCCTGACCTTGTCCTCTGGCTGCTGGTCCCCTCTGCTGAAAACCTTTCTGCCTATTCTGGATCTGAGCCTGGGCTTGTGCATACTGCTGGGGGTTTATAGCTGGAATGCCTGAGACTGAGGCGACAAGGGCCTCGAAGACTGATACTGCTGCTGCTGAACTGGTGCTGGGGCCGATCCTCTCACCGAAGAGCTAGAAGGGTTGGATGCTGATGAACCACCCCTATTCGGGCAAGCCCCTATCCTATGATCTGCTGCTCCACAAGCCAGGCACAATCCCTGCGCCCTGCGACAGTCTGCCACCACATGCCCTGGCTTCCCGCAATAAAAACATCTGTCACCCTCATTTCCCGTATTTCCCGTATTTCGTATTTATACTCGTATCTGGATTTTGGCATGTATTTTTATTTTTCTCAACTTGTGGAATTTCGGTATTTCTCGTATTTTGGGTTTTGACTTGGCTCGGTTTTAATTGGTTTGGGTTGGTTTGGTTTGGTTCTATATGATTGGAACACCTTAGCCTATGCTCCTCCCTCATTTCCACCACAACCACCCTCTTTATAATCCCCACCTAACTCTCTCTCTCTTCATTACAACCTCCATTAATTTCTTCTTCTTCTTCTTCCTCCACACAACTCTCCACACCCATAGGCAAGTGCAACTTGCTTCTACAAGAGAGCTCATTTTATTTGTCTATTTGCTAGATTAGGACATGGTGATCAACATTAGAACTTGGCATTTTATGATTTGGAGTCTCCATTGTTCTAGATATAAGTTTTCTCTATTTTCGGATTTGCATGGTTTTGATCTATTTAACTTGGATTTTTATGGGTTTTGATGTTCTATGTGGGAGAGGATTCAATTTCACCCAAGTTGGAACCTTGGAAATTCGGATTTGGAGTTCGGATGGCCAAGTTGTGATGCCTTGAAGTTTTGGGAGCCATGATAGCTTCTTCTCAGCCATGGAGAAGAAGACCCTTTCCTCTGCGTGCATGTTTTTACGCGTACGCAGCTCTCCTGCGTGCGTGCTTTTGTGTGTACGCAGCTCCTCTGCGTGCGTGTTTTTACGCGTACGCAGCTCTCATACGTGCGTGACTTTTCTCGTACGCAGCTCTCCTGCGTGCGTGACTTTTCGCGTACGCAGCCCTCCTGCATGCGTGATTTTTCTCGTACGCAGCTCCTCTGCGTGCGTGACTTTTCTCGTACGCAGCCCTCCTGCGTGCGTGACTTTTCTCGTACGCAGCTCTCCTGCGTGTGTGACTTTTCGCGTATGCAGCCCTCCTGCGTGCGTGATTTTTCTCGTACGCAGCTCCTCTGCGTGCGTGACTTTTCTCGTACGCAGCTCCTCTGCGTGCGTGACTTTTCGCGTATGCAGCCCTCCTGCGTGCGTGATTTTTCTCGTACGCAGCCCTCCTGCGTGCGTGACTTTTCTCGTACGCAGCTCTCCTGCGTGCGTGACTTTTCGCTTACACGGCTCTCCTGCATGCGTACTTTAGCTCTCCTGCGTGCGTGCTTTCGTGCGTACGCTGTGCGTGCCCTTGTGCGTACGCTGTACCCTGAACGCCTTGCTTGACCCATTGGCTCTTGGAGTTTTGGTCTTAATTCTTAAGCTTGGCTCTTCTATAGCCTTGTATATTGATATTTTATTAGATATTTTACGTCCATTTTATATCCTTACGCCTTTTGTCCTGAACTTGATAATCACGAATTTACTTGATATGTTTGGAATTGATAATTGAGCATGACCTGATAAGTGGCCCGTCGTGGCGCACTCCTGACTAGTACACTTGATATGATAACCTGACCTGATATATCTTGAATAGCTGTTGCGACGACTTCCTGACATGACATGACCTGTATAATTAATCCTGACACCGTGGGCGATTGTGCTTGTACAAAAATCCAGTCATTTCTTGCATCATGTCTAGGAGGGGACTCCTGAGTACCACGGTCAGGAGTACCTACTGAATTGGACTAAGGTTAATGATTTGTATAATTCACTAGTCATGAAGAGATGTTCCCCAGTTACAGGCGATCCCGTTATCCCGGCCGCAAATGATTGGACTTGTAGCCTGCCGACGAGTAGGGCACATTTCCAGCCCACTGTTATGTGGGGCACCCACCATTGTCACTTAAAAGATTGAACTCTATTGTCACTATAATGCATTGTACTCTCTAGATTGTCACTATAATGATTGCCTGGATAACCTGGATAGCTACAGGGCCTGTGACTACTTGGAGCATCTTATTGCATCTAGCTAGTAACTAGGATTGTGATAACCCTAGTTAGTTAATGTAGAAAGCCGTAGGCAATGATTGGCCGTGATTGCTTGGATGGAGTCTAGTCCAGTATAGTATTGTCTAGAATTGATTGATTGTAAGATTGTACCAGAATGATTGAAGGATTGTCACTCCAGATTGTCACTATAATGATTGTCACTCCAGATTGTTACTTGACCTGATTTCTTATATTTATCTTGCCGATAAATGGTGAGAGAAACCAAGTTCCGTTCAGACGAAGGGTTACAACCCCGGTCCTTGTTTGGTTTACGGGTTGTAACCTAGCTATCTGAATAGTCCCATGGTTATCTCATCGTATATCATCCTGTCATGCTTTTTCATATGTCCTGTCTTTTAGTGATTCTATACAAGATTGTCTTTTATAATTACCCATCATGCTTTTTCTTAAACTACTGCCTTTTATTATGTAATTATACTCTTGTGCTAATTGCTGGTTTTAGCTCTTAAGTGAAGCCTCCTTTGTGGCACTTGCTCTTTCTGGGGTCTGACCCAGCTGGTTTTGTATGGCCAGATATCGGAGCAGCACCAAAGGATCTCCCTGCTTTCCAGCCCGATGGTGGTCACCAGGCGTAACCAGGGCATCGAGTGGATTTCTTTTGTTCTCCCACTGTAATATTGTAAAATTATTCTTTTGAGGCGTTTAGCCGCCGAGCAAGTGTTAGCTCGATTGTGCTTACTGTCTGCCTACGGGCTGTAACATGATTGACAAGCCCCGGGGGTTGATCATGTATGACTGAACTCTTGCTAGTCCTCACATTTTGTAACGACTAGCTTCATGATCATCTGGATATGTAATGTTTGGGACGCCTTACAATTGTATATTGGGTGATCTGATATCTTGTGATTATTATTAGTTGGTTGAGATTGAGACAATAGGCTATTTTATGACCTTAAGAGACTGATGGATTGTAGTGAAACCCTCACATATCTAGACAGCCGTGACCGTATAGCGGTGTGGATCCTATTCCGTTATACGTAGCTGGCTATGTCTGCCCCCGCTCTCCAGTATTCTGGTTCTGGGGCGTGACAATATCCCATCGCGGAAGTCTGCTTCTGCTTCTGCTGTTGCGGGTATGTCGGGGTCGAATGCTGAACCGACGTTACTGAGGCCGCCCGCCTCGGAGTTCCAATGGTCAATCCCCTAGCTGCCGGGGCTGGAGCTGATGATTGGTGCATCTGATTGTGGGACCGCTTCCTACCTCCGGTACTATCCACGATCCTCCGGAAGGTATACTCATGCCTCCTAGCCGCTCTCAAGACTGCATCGAACGTCTGGTGCTCGAACAGTTCTACTGCCAACAAGATCTCTAAATGAAGCCCCTGCTGGAACCGCTGGGCCCTATCAAACTCGGTCGCCACCAAGGTGGGGGCAAACCTACTGAGCCTAAAAAATTCTGATGCATAACTGTCGACTGTTCTGCCTCCTTGCTTCAAATTGGTAAATCTGGTCTGCAGGTCGTACCGAGCCACAGCATCAAAGTACTTCGTCTGAAATCTCTCTCTAAACACTGCCCAAGCAATGGGTGCCACTAATCACATGGCTTGTGCCGCCTACCAACTGCGAGCCAAGTCCAACAACTGTAGGCGTACCACCGCCACCTTCTCATTCTCAGGTGTCCTAGATGCTTCCAGAATCACCTCGGTATCCTGAAGCCATGCATCCGCGGCAATCGCATCTTCGCTGTCGTCGAAGAAAGGAGGGTTCAATCGCTTGAAGCTGTTTGCCGCCTGGTTCCCTGGATGACCGCCTCTAGTCAAAGCATCTTGAACTGTCTGGTGCAGGGCGTCGCTTCGACGATCCTGGGAAGCTATCAAGGTTCTGATGAGGCCTACTAAGGTACCATCATCTGGCTCTGCGGGCTGGACGGGCCGAACTGGTGACTCTCCTCCAGTAGGCACAACTCTGGAGGCTACCCCGGAATGCTGGGCTTGATCTCCGGGTTGCTGCTGATCCGCGGGACGTGCTCCACCTCGTTGATCGTTAGGACCAGGTACAGTACTGCTGAAGAAGACGACACAGGGAACAATAAGGAAAGGACCAGGACAGATCAATGATATAAGTACAGGATCAGGGCAAGAATCCAGGGATTCAGAGGATACGAACAGAGATCAAGGACGAGTACTGATTGAGACATCTATCTGGTAAACCCCCACATATCTTGATTTACAAGACCTGCATGGGCCACCACTTAAACCATGTACCGCCCCAGAACCAGAATTCTGGAGAGCGGGGGCAGACATAGCCAGCTACGTATATTGAAATGGAAACCACCTCGATATACGGTCACGGCTGTCTAGATATATGAGGGTTTACTACAAGCCAACAGTCTCTTATGGTCATGAACAAGCCTAATGTCTCAATCAAAAGCAAGTAAGTAAGGTCGCAAGATGTATGATCATTAAATATACAATAATAAGGCGTCCCAAATATTACATATTCAGCTGATCATGAAGCTAGTCGTTACAAAATGTTAGGGCTAGCAAGAGTTTAGTTGTACATGATCAACCCTAGGATTTGTTAATCATGTTTACAGCCCGTAGGCAGACAGTAAGTAAAAGTGCATCGAGCTAACAGGTGCTCGTCGGCTAAACGTCTCAAAAGATTAGTTTTACAATAAAGTGGGCAAGACAAAAAGGAAAACCCACTCTTGGCCCGGGTTCCGTCTAGTTGTCACCATTGGGCTGGAAGCTTGGTAGATCCTCGGGAGCTGCTCCGAAATCTGGCCACACAAAACCAGCTTGGTCAACCCCAGAAAGAGCAAGTGCCACAAGGGGGCCACGAAATAAGAACAAAAGCCAGCAAATAGCACAAGAAAATCTAATATTAACACTAAAATTATGAAAAACATGTCAGGATGATATACAACGAGATAACCATGGAACTATTTCGATAGCCAGGTTACAACCCGTAAACCAAACAAGGACCGGGGTTGTAACCCTTCATCTGAACAGAACTTGGTTTCCCACCATTTATCGGCAAGATAATAATGTGAGAAATCAAGACAGGAAACAATCTTGTACTGGATCAGGACATGACTAGACAGGTTATACCTCATTCAATCAATCACGGCCATGCAGATACTATGGCTTACTACTTTAACTAACTAGGGTTATCACAGACCTAATTACTAACAAGATGCAGTGAGATGATTCCACAGCCACAAGCCCTGCAGACCATCCAGGTTACCCAGGTCGAAAATTAGGGGTTGAATTCTGGTGGGTACATCGCCCGGGAGACAAATGTACCCTTAGGTGACTTAGAGGGTGCAACACGCGACGGTGTGCTGGAAATGTGCCCTACTCGACGGCAGGCTACAGATCCCAAGAGCGCCCAGGTAACGGGATTGCCTGTAGCTGTGTCATCTCTTCATGACTACTGTGTTATTCTAGTTATTAGCCTTAATCCATTTTGGTAGGTACCCCTGACCGTGGTACTCAGGGTTCCCATCCTAGACATGATGTAAGACAGGACAAGTGAATTTAACAAGCAAGCAAGAAAGAACCACCCACGGTGTCAAGGCAGGTCAAGCTAAGTTAGCCGTCGCAACAGCATTAAGTTATCAAGTCATGCTACAAGTTAGGAGTGCGCTGCCACGGGCCACTATCAAGTTATCAAGTCACAAGGATTAATTACAAGTTACAAGTTAGGTGTGCACCCCACTGGGTCACTAGCAAGGAGATCAGAGAATACCAGGATCATAATTCACAGAAAATCTCGAAAACCGTACTAGTCATAAACAATTACTTGAAAATCGTGTTAGGCCGTGTCGGGTCAAGATAGTCGTGCTGTGTTGAATAGATCTTAGAAAAACCCAATCCACAAAAGAGAAACCAAGTCGAGAAATAAAACCAATACTCCAAAAGCCAAAGGGTTAAGCAAGGGGGTCAGGGGGAAGCAACGTACGCACAAAAGCACGCACGCAGGAGAGCTACGTACGCACAAAAGCACGCACGCGGGAGAGCTGCGTACCACAAAAGCATGCACGCAGTAGAGCTGCGTACGCACAAAAGCACGCACGCAGGGGAAAACGTACGCTCAGGTCATGCGTACGCTCAAGTCAGGGCACGCTCAAGTCTGCGTACCAGGGCACGCTCAAGTCTGCGAACCAGGGCTCGCTCAAGTCTGCGTACGCAAGAGACACGCTTACAATAGGAAGCGTATCCAAGTCTGCATACGCAAGGGACACGCTTCCAACAGGAAGCGTACCCAAGTCTGCGTACGCAAGGGACACGCTTCCAACAGGAAGAGTACCCAAGTCTGTGTACGTAGCGCTAAAGAGCGTGCGCAGCTCAGTGGCGTAAGCTAAAAAGCTCTGCACACTGCTCACTGTCTTCTCCAAACAGCAAGAACTCCATGGTTGAACCCAAAGCTTCAAAAGTTCATAACTTGGCCATCCGAACTCCAAATCCGGATTTCCAAAGTTCCAACTTGGGTGAAATTGAATTCTCTTCCACATGAAAACATCAAAACTCATGAAAATCTAACTTAAATAGATCAAAACCATGTAAATCCGAAAATAAAGAAAACTTAGATCTAGAACAATGGAGACTCCAAATCACAAAATGCCAAGTTCTAATGTTGATCACCATGTCCTAATCTAGCAAATGGACAAATATAATAGGGTTCTCATGTGGTGGCAAGATGCACTTGCCTATGGGTGTGGAGAGTTGTGTAGAGGAAGGAAGAAGAAGAAGAAGAAATTAATAGAGGTTTATGAGGAGAGAGAAAATGTTGGTGGAGTTTTAATGAGGGTGGGATGTGGTGTGTTGAGGGTGGAGCATAGGCTAAGGTGTTCCAATACACATTAAACCAAACCAACCCAAACCAATTAAAACCGGGCCACTATTAAAACCCAAAATACGAGAAATACCGAAATTCCACAAGTTGAGAAAAATAAAAATACATGCCAAAATCCAGATACGAGTATAAATACGAGATACGAGAAATACGGGAAATGAGGGTGACAGTTGTAGGTCTTACGTAGCGTAATGCAACAATCAAGCCTAGCCACAGAATAATCATGCCTTGACCATAAGGTACACATACTGCTTTTGCAGAAAATGGAAGTCGACATGTGTCCATATGCCAATATTTGAATCGGCTAGTCGATCGTAATGGTTCATGGTTCATACATGAACGTGTCTCATTCAATTCAATAAGACGACTAGCCAGTCTTCTAGTTCCAACTAGAAACGCATGATCAATCATTAGTCAAGGTAACAACTAGTGTCAATTCGGGACAAGAAACAGCCAAAAGGCGGCAGTAGATGGATGCCCATCTATGCGGCAGGGTAAGTGGGTACCCATTTATGCGGCCAGAGTCAGTCAGGATCCCATGCGGCAGTAGATGGATGCCCATCTATGTGACATGGTAAGTGGGTACCGATATGCGGCCAGAGTATTCCCATGTGGCAGTAGATGGATGCCCACCTATGCGGCAGGGTAAGTGGTTACCCATATGCGGCCATAGTAAATCAAGATCCCATGCGGCAGTAGATGGATGCCCATCTATACGGCAGGGTAAGTGGGTACCCATATGTGGCCAGAGTCAATCAGGATCCCGTGCGGCAGTAGATGGATGCCCATCTATACGGCAGGGTAAGTCGGTACCCATATGCGGCCAGAGTCAATCCCATACGGCAGTAGATGGATGCCCATCTATGCGGCAGGGTAAGTGGGTACCCATATACGGCCAGAGTCAATCAGGATCCCATACGGCAGTAGATGGATGCCCATCTATGCGACAGGGTAAGTGGGTACCCATATGCGGCCAGAGTCAATCAGGATCCCGTGCGGCAGCAGATAGATGTCCATCTATGCGACAAAAAAAGGGTACCCATCTTCTTCGAAAACCTGAGAAGGATGGCCATGGACCCATAGCTTCCAAGCTCCATAAAACCTTCAATATAAGTCCAAATTTGGACTTTCATAGGTCAAAATAGGGTAGAATAAAATTATCTACAACATGGAACAATCAAAACTTGAGAATAATAAAGTTTGATAGATCAAATCTAAGAAATCTGAAAATGTAACAAACTTAGATCTATATAAAATGAACCATGGAAATTAAAAATGCTAAGTACTAAAGTGTCTTAGAATCTTATGAGAAAGACAATGGAACAACAAAAATTGAGTTCCTCCATGAAGCAAGTTGTACTTGCCTAAGCATTCTAGGTTGGTGGGAGAGTAATGGAGGATGAAAAAGAAGTAAATGAGAGTAATGAAGAAAGAGAAAAGTAAAGGGGTATAAATATCAAGCCCAAGTCAAAATCTCCACCACCCATTCCTTCCTACAAGATCCAGGCCATCTACCCCTGATCATGATGAACCGAGATAAACCTAGTTGGTTCAACATGAACAAAATAAACCAAGAGCTTAAGCAAACGCAGAAAATAAAATACGAAAAACTTAGTTAGCATGAATTACAGAATAAATGCATGATAAGTATTAAATAAATACATTAAAGCAGTACATGTATAAAAAAATACGTATTCTGTGAACGGGGAGTGACATCTCTACCCTCCTTAGAAAAATTATGTCCTCAGAATTTTAAATCCAAGCAGGCCAGAAATATCAGAGCTAGACTAATCCAAGTGCAAGCAATTCTAGCGAATGAGCAGTCATTTTACAATATCAATAGCAAGTAATATATATATTTATTAATCTACGATATCAAGCAATTTCTACTCATAGGGTGTTAAGCACGAGGAATCAAGACAATCAAGGTACACGAAAAAAAAAATACCTTGTGAGTCAAATAGGTACGGATACCGTGATCGGATATCATCATCACGTTCCCACTTTGACTCTCCTAAGGAGTGATGACCCCAAGCAACATGGATAAGGCTAATTGTTCGGTTCTTGAGTATCTTCTCCCTTCGGTCCAAAATGGACACAGGCTGTTCGTCGTAAGACAAGTTAGTACCAACAACTTGCTCAGAATGATCGAGGATATGGCTTGGGTCCGATACATACCTTTGCAACTAAGATACATGAAACACATCGTGTACCTCACGTAACAAAGGTGGAAGGGACAAACGATAAGCAACATCGCCTACCCTATCGAGGATAACAAATGGGCCCACGTATCGTGGACTCAACTTCCCATGAACGCCAAATCTAATGACCCCATGGGTAGGTGAGATCCGCAAGAACACGTGGTCCCCAACAGAAAATTCTAGCGGCCTACGATGTTGGTCTGCCCAATGACGATGTCGATCTTGCGAAACTCGAAGTCGCTCTCTAATCCCCTTAACCACTTCAACCGTCTGAACAATCATTTATGGGCCTAACCTCTTCCTCTCCCCAATATCATCCCATGCCAGTGGCGACCTGCACTTCTTACCTGTAGCTCCCCTTCCTAAAATTTTTTGAAATATTTTTATTTTTTTATTTGATTTAAATGGTGGTTTTTAGATTTTTATAAATGATTATTTAGTTAATTATTACGGTGGATAACTTTAGCCATGATGGAGTTTTGAAGTACAAGACGGCTAGAAATCATGGCACGGATAGTGCAGTAGCATGCTTTGACTAGTGTTTAGCCATGGTAAGGGAATACAAAGCTATAGGAGTGTCCTAACTAGGAAAACCAGGCCAAGTTACGACTTAACCCGTACCGAAGATTTTATTTATTATTTAATTATATTATTGAGTTTTCGGGAACCCGGTTGTACCGAACCTGTCCAAATTAGGCCCAAGTCAAATCCAAGCCTATGTAGGCATGTAGTGGGACCAAATACGGCCTTGTAGACATGTTTGGTAAATGCAATTATTTTCGTATATATTTTTAAGAATTGGCAATTATTTTCTAAATATTTTTCATAGGTAGACTATAGGTATTATCATTATTAAATAATATTTTACAAAATTTGTAGGATCTTCTGGAGCCAGATAAGTAGTATCCATCAGAAACGACTTCTGGGCTATTTAATTGTTATTAGGATTTTATTATCATTAATATTAATTTGTCATTATTAAATGATAACGATTTATGTTTATTAAATTATTATTATATATACGATATGTACATATATATGTGTATATATTTCTATAAATGAGACACTATGTTATGAATATATATATGTAGGTATTGCTGTGTATGTATGCATAAATATATAAAGATATGTGTGTACGTGTATATAAATACATATATGTCTGTATACATACATGTGTATAAAATATCTAAATGTATGTGTATATATTATATATATATATATATATATATATATATATATATATATATATATTTATATATATATATATATTTATATATATATATATATATATTTTATATATATATATATATATATATATATATATATAAAATATATATATATATATATATATATATATATATATATATATAATATATGTATATGTGTGTATATATATATATATAAATATTTATAAGGATATGTATGTGTGTATAAAATATATATATATATATATATATATATATATATATATATATATATATATATATATATATATATATATATATATATATATAAAAATATATATATATATATATATATATATATATATATATATATATATGTGTGTGTGTGTAAATATAAATAGACATATAGTATGTATGTGTATCTGTGTGTATATATAAAAAAAAAATAAAAAAAAACATATAGTATGTATGTATGTGTATATATAAAATATATATATATATATATATATATATATATATATATATATATATATATATATATATATATATATAGTAGTGGCTGAAATAGAATAATAAAAAGAAAGAAAAAAGGCAACTCAGCCCAAAACAACCAGGCCAGGCCAAGCCAGCCCCGCATAGGCCAGCCCAGACCTGTCCCACTGAGTCCCCACACCAGCAGCCTTCAGCCCAGGCCAAGAAACCCCACAGCCCGATCGACACCTGTGTCAATACACACGCGATATATATGCAACCTGAGCGGAACTGTGAGGGGAGATCGTGTAAAAAAATCGAAAAAAAACCCTAAAACCAACGGCGTCCAACCCCGACGACCTCACCCAGCCCTGGGCGTGGCACCGCCGGCCGGACAGGTTCGCACGGAGGCAGCGTACGCGCGCGCGCGGACAGGGGAATGGCAGGTGGCGACCTCAACTTCGTGGTCACAAATCATCCTCGTCGCTCGATCCTTTTCCGAGATACTTCTTCAGGTATGATGACAACATATATGCCTTCCAATCCCTTCAGTTAGTTTTTATTTAGACGAAGTAGGTCGTCCAGAAATTTGACACGAACTTTGCCGAAAAACTGTTCTTGAACAGTTCACAGAGCAGTCCTAACCCCATACTTGAAAGGCCGACTTCGGTCAAATCCTTGATCTATTTTGAAAACCAATTGATTAATATCAAAGACAACATATTGGGGATCAGAAACTATTTTGTAGTTCTGAATTTCATAAACCGTGTACAGATTAATCCAACTTGAAAATCCGAAAAAACCTTATTTCGAAAACTAAATTTAATAAAAAACACTCCCGATACGACGTGCGTCCCGCCAAACCGGGCGACGTAGTCACGAACCGAAAGCATCGAAAGGTGTGTAACAGCTTCGTGGACGTGTAGGTTTTGACGAAATTCAAATTGGTCGCGTGTGCGCGACAAATTTGATACGTATCCTTCAAAATTTACAATATCGGCCTTTGTGCAAATTCCCAAATTACTTTGTGCACGCTCATCGAATCGAGACAAAACTTGTGCCAACAGGACCGTATCATTTTTCTGGTCCTGTATGCCAAGTTTGGTCTGGTTCTGAGACAGTTGATTGGATCGTCGTTTTGCGGGCCCTACGGTCCGACTCAACGGACAATTTTGTGCACGGCCCGCCGAAATCCAACTCTGGACATACGGTTGGATTAATATCGAAAAACTGGAACTGTTGACATATAGTTTGATGACTTTAGAGACCGTTGACTCTGGTACACTTTTCGGTGCAAAGCGGGTCCAACGGCGGATACCGTTTTGACCCAAAATTACTGTTTTGCCTCTGTGTCCAAAATTGGACTTAAGGACAGGAGATTCTAGCTAATTTGACTATTCTGAGAACGTTGGTAATATTTATTTCAGTATCTGGAGACTTCTGCATGTGTTGACTGATTGTGGCTCATTGAGTGGTATGGTATTGTTGGTTTCACCAGCTAAGGACCTCAGGCAAGTGCACTTTCTGATTGCTTTCGATTAATAGTAGTCTTTTCATTTCATGTTTATACATATATCTTGCTGCTTGTTGACACGCTCGTCACACGGAGTAGTCGGGAGGAGAAATATCTTAGTAGACATGTGGACTACCCAGAACTATCCCCATGATGTCTATTCGTGAACAATAGCACATGTACACGACACGTGCAGGTGCCAAATTTATCCCTTAGCCGTTCACATGTCAAAACAGATATTTCACACCATATAGGTAGTTATCTTTTATTTATTTCCCTTTTCTTCTCCACCGTGCCATGTCATCAGTTACCTTCTAGTTTTTATCTCTCATATGTTATTTTCATGTCTTGTTAATTCTATTGTGTTTTCGCATTGCCATCGGTTTGTGTACTTGTTCCATTCCTGACTAAAAACCAATATTTTTTAGGTTTAGCCGCGATCACTCTTAGCACTGGGAAGACATGGGTATGCTGAGGTCGACTTAGATAGTGGAACTAGCTGTCTTTTCTATATTGTGAAAACATTGTATTTTCCTTCAAATATAAATATTATAAATGTTGTAATAAATTTAGAAATATGAATGAGCAATAAAGTTTATTTTTGAGCATTTATTACCTTGCGGGCTTGACAGCGTTCTACCACCGACTCTGCGGCGTAGGCTGGCTTGGACACGTCTCGTATCCGAAAAATTGGGTGCAGGTCGTGACAAGTTTTGTGGTGGCCCATACAGGTCAGTTTTTGCAAAAGATTACGAACTCGTAATGGTACTTAAGTTAGTCGTACCATTGCGAGCCTGCGACTAGAAAATGCTCATTCACGATTAGGATTAAAATAATTTAGGAGGATAACTAGGATAAGGGTCCCTATTAATTTGACTAAATGGGTAGTTAAGATTGTCTGATAGGCCATGCCACTTACATACATAATTGTTAAATTTAGATTGCTTGCCAGATCTTTATAGATACACTATTACTTTTGATATGACAATGTGATCCAACGTGGATATACTATTCGCTTGGTATGTTAGGCTTGCCTAGAATTAAGGCGTTAATTTTGATAAACTGTTCAATTTTCTTATTTAGACATAAATCTTATATCATAAGTTAGAATTGCCAGTTTTAAATTCTATTTTGCTGTAAGGAATTGGTTTATAATTCCTGATTCTGTTATTCCTGTATGAATCCTGAGTTAGATTTGATTCAAAGTTTTCCCTCAGCCATTTGAAATATATATGAGATAAAGGTTAGGATGTTCTTACTTCACTTGTCTTCAGATATTTCCTTCCGACCAGTCTTTTACTTTAAGGATTGAGACTTATAGGCAGTTGTTACACTTTCTATCATAGTCAACTAGTTTGAAACTCTGGTAGCTCCTTGAAATCATAGAAATATAATTGGAGTAACTAAACGACTGCGATGACTAGACAGCAGCATACTATCGCCAATTACCAGAGAGTGGAGTGTGTAGCTTTACTGCAGCCAGCAGCGCACTGGCAAGACACAACCCACAGAATTGAAATCATTTCGAAGAACCATAGTTTATGGAACATTGCTAAAATTATGTCCTCGTTGACCTCTTTAGATCTCAGATACCCTTGTGTCAATATAAGGTAGAGTACCTGATAGCTGATCACGTCTGAACTACGGAACCAAGGATTTACCACAGCCAGAATATACGGACGAGGCATAATCCTCAGTAAGATGACTTCAGACGGGATTACAAGTTTAGGATACCATAGAAGATAGTGGGATGCCTATATACGCAAGAACACCAGGTAAGGCTTTGATTCTCTCAAAACTCGAACCAATTATGCCTCATTTCAAAAATCTCGCATATTTATATTTTGACTCTCTTAACCAATGCTGCTATTACAGCCTAGTTTTTATAAGCTTACTCTTTTATCGAGATTGATTCAAGACATATGTTTATTGGGGATGCCCGCTAATATATTGTCTAATCAGAATCATTGTATTACGGTCTGATCAACCATGATGCATTTGGTTCTCTCTCCCTCCGATTAACCTACGTGGATTGATATGTAGATGTATCCAGGATCTCACCCACGACTGTATTGACAATTCCTCTTGAATTATACGTTCCCCTTTGAATCACATAATTGTAGTCAGTGACATCTCTCTTGAACTCTTTATTGTTTTTGTCTTTCACTGATTGGAAAGACGAAAGCTCGTAATTGATAGATAGATGCCGTGTGTCCATATGGCTACGATAGTTGTATACACAAGTATAGCTACCATTGGCCAGCCATGTGACTAGAACCTCGCCTTGAGTTACTCGACCTCCCTTCGACACTAAACCTACTATCTTGATCTTCTAGCCATTGGAGTCCGAGAATGATTAGGATCTTTTCCTTGATTAAATGCCAACCTTGGAGACTATCTATTCTCAAGAGACCGATTGTTGTGAGCCTTAAATTATTTGTTTGAATCTTGCTTTAACTAGAACCCTTGTAACAATACTCTGGCAGGTTTGACACCAATAGAAATTCACGACTCAGTTGTTAAAAATCTTTTTGCCTTGGAGTTGGTTACCCCGACGATAACTCTTGTACACAGCAGACGAGTAGATCATTCTATTTTATCGACCATGTGTCATTGTACACACTCGTTCTCCATTTATTGAGAAACGATCATTGACATGACTTATATCGGCGATATCCTGTAACGCCGTGCCTTATTCTCTATTAACAAGAGTCGAGGTACAGTATCCGGACTTTGGAATCCTTCTAACCTCGTTATTCCTAAAACCATATCCTAGCTTCTAATGTGGGTAGACCATAAGCCTTCTAAAATTTTAGGATATACGAAGATTACCAATTGATTAGAATAATTTCCTTTAGGATGATAATTAGTGCCCCATGGACTCACACTTTCCATTTAGGTCATTTTGTGTTCCAGGCCGTGTCATTAATTTTCGGAACACGAGACCAGCTGTTACCTTCCAACAGATTTCATATGCAAGATCTAGACGAGTCCACCTTCATCTAGGTATATTATGTCCCACTCAAACACGTCCCATTGTACACTATTTTTATGGTACGACTTTTAGGTCAAAAGGACTAGCTATAACCCTTACCATAATACCGGTATACTTTCCGACTTCTATTATGTCACGACCCGTACCATAGAGTAAGGGCACGAGAAGTGGGTACGTCCAGCCTACGCCGTAGTGTCGACGATAGAACGCTGTCCTACGTCAAACATCTAACAATATAAAGGTACCTGTACAGTATATATACTCCGAATGGAGGTGACATAGCAAATACAGTCTCAATCACATCTAAGGTAGAGCATGATAAAAGATAGATAAAATATGAAATCCACAAAGAGATACCGCAGATAGAAGTCTAAGTGTCTAAGATACACAAACCCAGAAAACATCTCAAATCTCAAATACAATAATCCATAAAGTAAATACAACTCAAGACAACTAAAATAACTATCTATACAACCTCTACTGTGTCTCCTCTAGGCTAGCAGGCGACCTCCAAGCTATCTGTAAAATTTATCAACAGGTCCAGTCAGGACAGGAGCGAGCACAATACATCTCAAGCAGATCATAACAGGTTAGATAATATAACGTACAATAGAGTAAGATACATGAAACGCTGAAAGAAGATGTATATAAAAAACAGAAGGATATGATAATAGGAAATATCTATATATAATAAGTAAGAACTGTAAGCAATATGTGATTTAGAGTACAATATGGTTATGTAAACGGGTTAGGTTATACAATAAAATGGGCCTCCTTTGTACGTAGGTGTACAATGGACATATACAATTTCTTATACAATAGGATTGATCACCTAACCATTTCTACTCTCCCTCCCCAATCAATACACAAGGATCCAATTCAGTTACGTTACCTTATACAATGGCTTATACAATGGCTTGTAGAATAGAGCTCAATGTGATAATAAGAGTACAATATGCACAATGAGTGTACAATGATAAGGGTATTCAATAAATATAATATGTTAGTGAAACGCATCACAATATGTATTTAGTGAACACAAAGGAGATAACATCGCAAAAGAAGATTCATATAGTACCAATCCGTGTTACCAATGTGTCAGCATCAAGTAAATTAATCTATGGCAAGAATAGACGTTCTAGCAAGTACGAAACGGTCAGAGAATGTACTCGCCTGATAACCTGAACAGCTGATAGGTATAGAGGTCCAAACTGAAGCCACAGAGTCCTATTTAGAGCAACACAGGTCAAGATGTATACGAGAGATGATAAATGAAATGTACAATGCATCTGTATGTTGTCTAGGTCAAACTAGACTAAAGTCAACACTTGGTCAACTCTAGTCAACTACACTAGTAAAATTAGGTCAACTAGGTCAAGTCCTAGCCCAAACAAGTCTAACAAGTCTCACTAGGCCTAACCAAGTCTAGGCTAGCACTCACACAATCACAAGACAATGTGAACCACAACAATGCATAATATAAAATAGATAATATATATAAATACATACCTTCATACATACATGCATATCCATATTACATACATATTTATATATATAGGCATATGTTACATCATGCATATTTACATAGTTACATAGATATATACATTCATGCACATTTACATACATACTTTATACATTATATATGTTAACATTCATTACAATGCATTATATTTTACTTATACCTTTGATTGATTCATTCATTCATATATGACATTCATTCATGCATATTATATACTTACATGCATCTATACATTATATACATTGTATATAACATGTAAAAATAGAAGGGAAAAAAAAGAAAAAACTGAAATGGAAAGGGAAGGAAAGAAAAATGTAAAGAAAAGGGAAAACAGTGGACATATACATGCTTGCATCATATATTCTACATTACCATACATACTATCATTATATATTGCATTATATTATTTATATATTATGCATTCATATCTATCATTACATGTATACCTTGCATTCATATCTAGCATTCACTATATACTTTCATGCATACATTGTATATCATTCTTTCATTCATGTATTTATGCATTGCTTATATACATTATATTAATTGTATTCCTACATGCTTGCATTCAACCATATATATACATTAATGTAAAGAGGATATATATCATATATATATCATTTCATTCATCTAACATATCATGTATTACATACTCTATATTCATTTAATACCCATACTACATAGGCTCATAGGTTACACAAAATACGTATATCGTATAGTCACTCTTCTACTTAAAACCAATACTGTACCAATTGGGCATTGACTAAATTCTAAGATTTATGTCGTAGCTCTTTGTGTTAGCTTTCCGAAACTTTAAACGGATCACATTTTCGTGTCCGGAAGCTCCCGGAATCGCGAAAATACCGAAACACGTTCGTCTTTTGTACAGCTGACACTCAAATAATTCTACAGAAAGTTACAGGAAGAATTTGGCTTATTAAATACATATTTGGAAAGCTAACTTTGATACGGTTCTTTTATAAAAAACGAGAGATAAATCGGAGTTCTAAGCTAAAAGTTATGACATTTCTAAGTTGCTTTGATTAATAAAAACGTGGATGAATATTATGACGAATTTGACAAAAAACACATATAGGCCAAGATACTTGGATACAAACATAGGTATCCAAATGAAACTCATTCTAACCATGCTAACTAAGATCAATCCACTCTCTAACCATTATATAACTGAATTTAAATATCTATTTAAACTATTATTATACATACATACACATGGGGTGTCCAAATTTGGGATCTATCAAGTAGGACACAAGACACATATCTAAAATCCTCAAGAGAGCTCCAAATGACCTCAAATTTGAATCTAAATGGGACACATGCATGAGGATGGATCCTACGGATTCAAAACTAATTTATATTCAAAGAAAATCGATTTAGAGGATAGGTTTTACCTATTGGGAGTGGAATCCCAATGAAATCCTTTAGGACACGGCTCCGATACGAAGATCCCTCAAAGTGGACACTCCTCCTTGCACTCCTCTTCCAATCCTTGGTAGCACCCTTCCCTTGGAGAATGGAAATGATTGAGGGAAGGTTTGGTGAAGGAATGATTTGATTTGGAGATCAAATCAATGGGAAGGCTCTCTAAAATTGGGGAAGAACAAAAGGAAAATAAAAGAGGCAAGATTGTAATGAATGAAATGAATCATTCTCTCCTAAAGGTGGCTGCCATAAAGTATCCATTAGGGCTAATAGAAAATATCCTAATTGCCCCTCTCTAGTCTCATATGGTTAAGTCTAGACTAGGTTCAAGTTTGGGGTCAAAATGATCTAGTTTTGAGTCTCTAACTTAACCATTCTAACATGATAAAAATTAGTTTAATTAACTAACTTAAATGTTGGGTCTTGTGAGCCATGCTTAACTTAATATTGGGTCACATCTAGAGTTTAAGCTGCCTGGGTCACAATACAAGTCGGAACGAGACGAAACTAAAACCCGACTAAACAAATCCAATAAAAACAATTTTAAAAATATAAAATTTTCCCAAAATATTAAAATATAAAAAATGACTAAAATCATAATACATCAATTTAAATATTATTAAAATAATCTAAAATTCACCAATTAATTAAAATCCTAAATAATTTAAAAGTCACAAAATGACCAAAATACCCTTAGCCTAAAAAGTTGTAAATAGTCATTCTAATCACATGGTTAGGTCCCCATGGTCATGGTTAGTCTCTAGGCTCAACAGTTCTAGAGTTCACTAGCTAACACATCAAAATTATAATTTACCAATTTTAAATAGTATTAAATTAATTAAAAATTCCCATAAATCATAAATCCTATTATTAAATAATTAACTTTTACAAAAGTTCAAAATTACCCTCAATTTAGAAAAGTGGGTGTTACACATTAGAGCCTCAACCTCGACTCAATTCCTTCGACCCAATATATGGTTACGATCTACTCGAAGCCTACTATGCACATGACACTAGTGTGCCACCCAATTGAGGCCTCAAGTGCTACTTAAACACCAAGGTCACAGAAGGCGTATTTCAGGCTTTATGAACCTAGCTAACCAGCCTGACGGACAATTAGCTCAACCCCTTGGATAGAAACCTATTCTAGAATACCCTAATCTAGTAAGAATAGTTTTACTTTGGGATCTTGTGCAGTCAATGTAGATTGAAATCCAAGGTTCATCCAACCAACGATTGATTTCTAATTAGGCAACCCATTAAGACCCATCCATGCATACCACCATATTCGGACTAGAAAACCAAACTATTTGAACTAGGTCCCTACACCTATTATGTATTCTCCACCTTTTAGAATGTGAAGCCATTCGTAACCCTTATAACACCAACCTGGAAGTCGCGATACCATCTTGTATTGCATTCATACCCCTTACTCGTGTGTTTAAGTAACCACGGAAAAGATCACAATCTTGATTTCTCAAATTTTATTCTATTTTAGAATCTTGTTTAGAACTTCGAGAACAAAATTCCTGTATTGTATGGATTGCAAGCTGCTCTAAGAAACAAGTATTCTTCGATTTAGCAGGTGACTGGACTAGAGTAGCCCAATCTAGCAAATAAGTCAATCGTTCATGAACTCTTTCTAGTTGTATCATTGGATACTTTCTACCGCTCTTGAAACTCCATAATTACTCTCCGATCTTCCTGTCCTTCTTATTTCAGAGAGACGAATGGTCATGCATATTAAATTTATCAATATTTTAGCTACTTGTGTAAAATTGTTGCTTGTTAAATTTTGGGTTGCTTGATAGATACGAGAGGATTATAGATACCATATGCCTAGATATTTGTTGGTAGGATTGTTAGCAACCAGTTAGAAGATTTTAAGATTTTAGCTTGAGGAGTAGTGTGACCAAAGGTGGGTAGAAGTCCTGGAGGCTATATGGCTAGGAGAAGAATACAAACTATTTTTGAGGAATTAGAATTTAAGGAGATTAAGGTTAAGGTAGACATCTTATTGAATCTTAAGGAATAGTTATGGATTAGAATTTCGAGGACGAAATTATTTTAAGGTGGGTAGATTTATAGCTCCTCTTCCCAAAATTTTTTGAAATATTTTTATTTTTTATTTGATTTAAATGGTGGTTTTTAGATTTTTATAAATGATTATTTAGTTAATTATTACGGTGGATGACTTTAGCTATGATGGAGTTTTGAAGTACAAGACGGCTAGGAATCATGGCACGGATAGTGTAGTAGCGTTCTTTGACTAGTGTTTAGCCATGGCAAGGGAATGCTAAGCTATAGGAGTGTCCTAACTAGGAAAATCAGGCAAAGTTACGACTTAACCCGTACCGAAGATTTTATTTATTATTTAATTATATTATTGAGTTTTCGGGAACCCGGTTGTACCGAACCTGTCCAGATTTGGCCCAAGTCAAATCCAAGCCTATGTAGGCATGTAGTGGGACCAATATGGCCTTGTACACATGTTTGGTAAATGCAATTATTTTCGTTTATATTTTTAGGAATTGTCAATTATTTTCTAAATATTTGTCATATGTAGATTATAGGTATTATCATTATTAAATAATGTTTTTCAAAATTTGTAGGATCTTCTGGAGCCAGATAAGTAGTATCTATCAGAAACGACTTTTGGGCTATTTAATTATTATTAGAATTTTATTATCATTAATATTACTTTGTCGTTATTAAATGATAACGATTTATGTTTATTAAATTATTATTATATATACGATATGTACATATATATGTGTATATATATTTCTATAAATATGACACTATGTTATGAATATATATATATGTAGGTGTACCTGTGTATGTATGCATAAATATATAAAGATAAGTGTGTACGTGTATATAAATACATATATATATGTATACATATAGGTGTATAAAATATATAATAAATATATATAAATGTATGTGTATATATATATAAAATGTATATATGTATATGTGTGTGTATATATATATATGTGTGTATGTATATATAAATATACATATAGTATGTATGTATATATATATATATATATATATATATATATATATATATATATAGTAGTGGCTGAAAAAAAAATATATAGAGTAGTGGCTGAAAAAAAATATAGAGTAGTGGCTGAAATAGAATAATAAAAAGAAAGAAAAAAGTATCTCAGCCCAAAACAACCAGGCCAGGCCAAGCCAGCCCCGCATAGGCCAGCCCAGACCCGGCCCACTGAGTCCCCACAATAGCAGCCTTCCGTCCAGGCCGAGAAAACCTACAGCCCGATCGAGCCCTGTGTCAATACACACGCGATATATGTGCAACCCGAGCGGAATTGTGAGGGGGAGATCGAGTAAAAAAAAATCAAAAAAAACCCTAAAACCAACGGCGCCCAACCCCGACGACCTCACCCAGCCCTGGGTGTGGCACCGCCTGCCGGCCAGGTCCGTACGGAGGCAGCGTATGCGCGCGTGGACAGGGGAACAGCAGTGGCGACCTCAACTTCGTGGTCAAAAATCATCCTCGTCGCTCGATCATTTTTCGAGATACTTTTTCAGGTATGATGACAACATATACGCCGTCCAATCCCTTCAGTTAGTTTTTATTTAGACGAATTAGGTCATCCAGAAAGTCGACACGAATTTTGCCGAAAAACTGTTCTTGAACAGTTCACAGAGCAGTCCTAACCCCATACTTGGAAGGCCGACTTCGGTCAAATCCTTGATCTATTTGAAAACCAATTAATCAATATCAAAGACAACATATAGGGGATCGAAAACTATTTCGTAGTTCTAAATTTCATAAATCGTGTACAGATTAATCCATCTTGAAAATTCGGAAAGACCTTATTTCAAAAACTAAATTTAATAAAAAACACTCACGATACGATGTGCGTCCCACCAAACCGGGCGGAGTGATCACGAACCGAAAGTATTGAAAGGTGCGTAACGGCTTCTTGGACGTGTGGGCTTTGACGGAATTCAAATTGGTCGCGTGTGCGCGAAGAATTTGATGCGTATCCTTCAAAATTCATCGTATCGGCCTCTGTACAAATTCTCCTATTACTTTGTGCATGCTCGTCAGATCGAGACGAAACTTACGCCAACAGGACCGTATCATTTTTCTGGTCCTGTATGCCAAGTTTGGTCTGATTCTGAGACAGTTGATTAGATCGCCGTTTTACGGGCCCTACGGTCCGACTTAACGAACGATTTTGTGCACGGCCCGTCGAAAATCCAACTCTGGACATACGGTTGGGTTCGTATCAAAAAACCGGATCTGTTGACATATAGTTTGATGACTTTAGAGACCGTTGACTCTGGTATGCTTTTTGGTGCAAAGTGGGTCCAACGACGGACACCGTTTTGACCCGAAATTACCGTTTTGCTCATGTGTCCAGAATTGGACTTAAGGACAGACGATTATAGCTAATTTGACTATTTTGAGAACGTTGGTAATGTTTATTTCAGCATCTGGAGACTTCTGCATGTGTTGACTGATTGTGGCTCATTGAGTGGTATGGTATTATTGGTTTCTCCAGCTAAGGACCTCAGGCAAGTGCACTTTTTTATTGCTTTCGATTCATAGTAGTCTTTTCATTTATGTTTATACATATATCTTGCTGCTTGTTGACACGCTCGTTACACGGATTATTTGGGAGGGGAAATATCTTAGTAGACATGTGGACTACCCAGAACTATTCCCATGATGTCTATTCGTGAACAATAGCACCTGTACACAACACGTGCAGGTGCCAGATTTACCCCCTTGCCGTTCACATATCGAAATAGATATTTCACACCACATAGGTAGTTGTCTTTTATTTATTTCCCTTTTCTTCTCCACCGTGCCATGTCATCAGTTACCTTCTAGTTTTTGTCTCTCATATGTTATTTTCATGTCTCGTTAATTCTATTGTGTTTTCGTATTGTCGTCGGTTTGTGTACTTGTTCTGTTCCTGACTGGAAACCAATATTTTTTAGGTTTAGTCACGATCACTCTGAGCACTGGAAAGACATGGGTATGCTCAGGTCGACTTAGATAGTGGAACTAGATGTCTTTTCTATATTGTGAAAATATTGTATTTTCCTTCAGATATAAATATTGCAAATGTTGTAATAAATTTAGAAATGTGAATGAGCAATAAAGTTTATTTTTGAGCATTTATTTTCTTGCGGGCTTGACAACGTTCTACCGTCGACTCTGCGGCGTAGGCTGGCTTGGACACGTCTCGTATCCGAAAAAGCGGGTGCGGGTCGTAACATTACCAAATAGTGATTCGAATGGCGCCATCTGAATACTGGTTTGATAACTGTTGTTATACGAAAATTCGACTACGTGCAGGTGACTCTCCCAAGATCCTCAAAAATCTAGGGTGCAAGCTCGTAACATATCTTCTAAAGTCTGAATTATTCTTTCTGATTGCCCGTCCGTCTGTGGGTGATATGTCGTACTAAATCTTAACTTAGTACCCCGGCTATGATGTAGACTCTTCCAAAATGTGATGTAAAATACGTATCTCTATCTGACACAATACTGACAAGGACCCCATGCTGCCCGACTATCTGCTGCATATACAACTCTGCCAACTTTTCTGTAGATTGCCCTACTCTAAAAGAAAGAAAATGTGCCACCTTCGTAAGCCGATCTACTATCACCCAAATAGCATCCTTACCACTTGGTGATCTCGGTAAACCGGTCACAAAGTCCATTGTGATATGTTTCCACTTCCATTCCGGAATAGAAAGCGGTTGTAATAATCCAACTGGCCTCTGTTGTTCTGCCTTCACTTGCTGACATATTAAGCAATGTGAAACGAATCTAGCTATCTCTCTTCATTCCATTCCACCAGAAGTGCTGCTTGATATCTTGGTACATTTTGGTCCCTCCAGGGTGTATAGAATACTGAGAACTGTGGGCTTCTGCCATAACCTCCTGTCTGATATCTCCACTTGGCACATATAGACGTGATCCAAATCTAAGTGTACCATCTTTATGAATTTTCATCTCCTTCCTGAGTCATGACTCATATTCTGCCCTAAGCTTCTGAATCCTTGGATCCTGTGCCTGAGCTGCCTTGAATCCTGTCTACTAAGTCGGATTGAATTTGTAGACTTGCCAGAATTCCTACATCAGTAGGAAGTATAACATCGATGTCCATCTCCTGAAGATCTTCTAAAATATATTTTTGTGATGTCAACATAAATGTGCCGTCTCTCCTGCTAAGAGCATCTTCTACCACGTTAGCCTTGCCTGGATGATACTGAAGCTCCACGTCGTAATCCTTGATCGACTCTAACCATCTTCTCTGTCTCATGTTCAGTTCCTGCTGAGTAAAGATGTACTTTAGACTTTTGTGGTCTGTGTACATGTCCACGTCGATCACCGTACAAGTAATGCCTCTATAGCTTCAAAGTAATACTACCCTACCGCCGCCAACTCTAAGTCATGAGTCGGATAATTCTTCCCGTGGTCTCGAAGTTGCCTAGATGCATACGCTATCACCTTCCCATATTGCATTAGGACACACCCAAGTCCCTTTTCTGACGCATCACAATATACAGTAAAACCTCCGGGTCCAACTGGTAATGTAAGAATAGGTGCCGATATCAACTTCTGCTTCAAATTCTCAAATGATGTCTGGCATTCTGCCAACCAGACGAATGGCACATCCTTTCGTGTCAAGCGGGTCATGGGTGCTGAAAGTCTAGCAAAAATTGATATGAACTTCTGTAATATCCTGCCAATCCCAAGAAATTTTGTACATCTGCTACAGTCTTAGGCATTGGACAACTTTCTATTGCTTCTACTTTCTTGGGATCCATTGCCACTCCAGCCCCCGATATGATGTTCCCTAAAAATGAAATACGATCCGTCCAAAACTCACACTTGTTGAGCTTGGCGTACAACTGGTTCTCTTTTAGAACCTGTAACACATTCTTGAGGTGATCTTCTTGCTCTTCTTCACTAGCTGAGTACATGAGAATGTCGTCGAGGAACACAACGACAAATTGATCTAAGTATGGCATAAAGATGCGGTTCATCAAATCCATAAATATTGCTGTAGCATTGGTCAAACCAAACGGCATAAATAGGAATTCGTAATGCCCGTACTTCGACCTGAATGCTTCTTGGGAATATCCTCTTCTCGTACTCTAACTTGATGATACCCCGACCGAAGATCTATCTTGGAGAAAACTCTTGCTCTACTCAATTGATCAAACAAGTCGTCGATCCTTGGTAATGGGTACTTGTTCTTTACTGTTGCCGCGTTGAGCTTTCTATAGTCAATACACAATCTTGATGACCCATCCTTCTTCCTGCAAGTACCACTGGTGCTGTCTAAGGCGACTCACTGTCTCGAATAAACTTCTTCGCCTTCAGTTCCTCTACGTGCTGATACACCTTGGCCTGTTCTGAATCCGACATTCTATAAACTCGATCCGATATCGATTTAGTTCCAGGTGCAAATTCTATACTGAACTCAATATCTCTAATGGGTGGTAGACCTGGAAGTTCTTCGGAAAACACGTTAACAAATTCTTCAACTATCTTCGAAACTTGAACTTCTTCCATTGTCGCTACTATTCCTTCTTCTTGTTGAGTTGCTACTGATCTGACTAAGGTAAATCGCTCCATGCCTAGAATATTAAAAGATACACTCCCTCTACGGCAATTTATAGTGGCACAACTATCTTTCAGCCAGTCCATGCCTAGGATAACGTTAAAATTCCTCATAAAAAATTATATCAACCTGGCGGGTAAGGAACGCCGGCACACCCTAACTCTACACGCTAGAATAACTCTACTAACTCCTACGAGCCCATAACCAGTGAGTATATTCAACCTCCCTGGTAATGCTTTGAATTCTATTCCTAGTCGTGTCGCCATTTGTGTAGATATAAATGAGTATAATGCTCCCGAATCAAACAATGCTACTGCGGGATATGAGGCGACGAGAATGTTACCTGCCATAACAT
The DNA here is from genome assembly GCA_029216955.1 of Iris pallida. Taxonomy (NCBI): domain Eukaryota; kingdom Viridiplantae; phylum Streptophyta; class Magnoliopsida; order Asparagales; family Iridaceae; genus Iris; species Iris pallida. The sequence continues at coordinate 66,195 of JANAVB010024869.1, forward strand.
CTTCCTGATGCCAATCCCTTCCAAAGAAAGATTGAATGTCGGCCCTCGGCCTTCTTGTTGGTTCCCATGCTATAGCCTAGCCTGGTGTTGCTGCTGGCCCCTGCCTTGGTGATGTTGGGGTGGCCTATGTTGTTGTTGTTGTATCGACGATCCCTGCTGCCGAAACATCTGAGCCTGTGACATCAACGGACGTTGTGCCAACGGTCTCAATGCTACCACTGGTCCTTGGTACTGGCCTGCCCCTGGTGCTGGCAGAGCAGAAAATTATTGTACTGGTCCTCCTGGCCTCGAATTCATAGGACAGGTGGAAACCCGATGATATGGACTTCCATATATCAAACACTGTCCGTTCAATGCCGGACACACATCTCTAGTATGCCCTGCCTTCCCACAATAAGTGCAGCCCATTGGGGGTTGCTGGTTCTTCCTCTGTTGCTATTGTTACCTTGCTGGGGGTGCTGGCCCTCGTATTGCCTTACTGTGGGTTGCTGGTTCTTCCTCTGTTGCTATTGTTGCCTTGCTGTAACTCGGGGCGCTGCTCCCCCTCCTTATTTAATCTGATTGTGAGATCTCTTCTGACTTCCAGTCCTAGATGTGATCCTCTGGTTGGTGATCTCATGCCTCCGGGTTGCCGTCAATACCTCATCGAAAGACTGGTAGTTGTGCCCATCTATCAATTGCAAGAGCTCAAGATGAAACCCTTGCTGAAACCTCATAGCCCTCTGGCTCTCTTTTGCTACCATCTTAGGACAAACCTACTCAGTCTGCAGAACTCTGCTGCATAAGCATCCACTGTCTTGCCAGCCTGCTTGAGGTTGATAAACTTCTATTGCAGCTCGAACCGTGCCACAACTCCATAGTACTTCGTCTTGAATCTCGCAGTAAAATCGTCCCAAGCAATAGGACGTTTGATGCCCACTTCTTCTGATTCCCACCAATCACGTGCGAGGTCCTGAAGTAACAGCTTCACTAGATCTACCCGTTCTTCCATCGGTACCTTAGCCACTGTCAGAATAGCCTCGATGTCCTTAAGCCATGTATCTGCTGAAATGGCATCTTCTGTGCCCTCGAAACGACGGGGGTTGTACTTGCAAAATCTGGTTGATGCTCCTGAATCAGTCCTCACCCCTCTTTCTAAAGCCGTCTGCAATCCTTGGTTGAGTAATACATTCTGCTCTTGTAGCTGAGTGTGCATGCGTTGCTGGGCCAATATCTGATGTTGCTGAGTAGCCATCATTCCTCTTATGATCTCCAGAAGGGCTAGTGTGTCTACTTCCACGAGGGTAGGTGGAACTGTTGGTGGTGTTGGAACCTCCGATATTGCGGTCCAGCTACTGGTTTCTCTATCACCTCTTCTTGGATGGTCTCTTGAGGTAGTACTGGCCCTTGTTGCTGATCAACAGGGTCTTGTTGTTCATGTTGCCCTTGTTGTTGTTGTCCAGCTCTGACAGATACGGACGAAGTGCCCCTAAGAAAACGGACAAGAGAATAATCAAACGATCGGACATGAAGATCAAGGAAGTCAAAGGATACCGGAATGTCAAGCTAGGGTCGAGAACAACGAATCATGAGATCAAGGGAAAATATGTGTGATTGATACATCCTATAAATTAAAATACCCCACAAGTCTGAAATCAGACCTTCATGGGCCACCACTAAAACCTTGTCATGCCCTAGAACCGGAATACCGGAGAGCGGGAGAATGACTCAGCCAGCTACGTATTACGGATAGAAGAATAACGTATAATACGATCAATGATGTCTAACGACGAGGGGGTACATACTACATGAAAGTCTCACTATGGTCACTCAACATCTATTGTCTCAATCATTCTAACAAGAAGCAATAATAGAGAACATGTAAGATAAAGCAGTAAGGCGCCCCAAACGCTCAGTCAAAATGTTCTTGAGATCTGGCTATATAAAACATAGCCAGATGATATAGTTAGGTATACACAATTGTTATCAGCTGCAGTCTAACTTAGTTACAATTATGTAAGGTAATTGCAAGACAGTCCGACTAACATGTCGGTGCCAAACGACAATAAGTAAAGTAAGTAGTAAAAACGAGCAGGGAAGCAAAAAACCCACTCGTGTCCTCCTGCGGTCATTCCTCTAGTATTGACCATCTTGGAGGTAGAAGTAAGCTGAGTCCTCGGGAACTGGCTCTAAATCTGGCCATACAAAACCAGAGAGGTTAGACCTCTAATAGCAAGTACCGCAAGGAAGCACAACATGAGAAATTAGACCAGTATAAGAGTTAAGAATATGATAAATAGATCTCTGCTGCTACTGGGGTTCTCACAACATCACAATACTTCAAGCCAACTTTCTAAACCAAACAAGGACATAAGTTGACCCATCATACCCTGACGTTCTGTTCATCTCAGTAGTTAACAAAGTAGGCACAGTACACAAACAAACCAATTTAAACGGCCATGCAACTACTACGGCTTGCTACTGTGAGTTCCAAGTTGTCTTGGAACATGCAATAAGGGATTCCGCAGTTCTTACAATGTACAAGCAATGCTAGTCTACCCAATAATCAATTGTGCCAATCATGAATTAGACGTGTCCCAGCGGAACACCCATCATCAATATACAGTAAATATAAACAGATACCACTCCCTACCCGTGCGGCAGAATTGCAGTATCCGTGCAGCCAGCATGTTGGGGAACTAATTGTCCCGAGATGGCTGCCATGTAAGAACTCGAGAATCCATTCTCTCCATGCAATTGTTATTTTTATTTAGCTTAGTAGACCCTATGTTAATTGAAATCTCATGCCATGGATCATGGTCATTCAGAATGAGTACTTTTATACAGGGTACGATATACATAACTCTACAACGATGCCGTGCGGCTAGGTTGTAGGTCTTATATAGCATAATGCAACAATCAAGCCTAGCCACGGAATAATTATGCCTTGACCGTAAGGTACACATGCTGCTTTTACAGAAAATAGAAGTCGACATGTGTCCATATGCCAATGTTCGGATCGGCTAGTCGATCGCATTGGTTCATGGTTCATACATGAACGTGTCTCATTCAATTCAATAAGACGACTAGCCAGTCTTCTAGTTCCAACTAGGAACGCATGATCAATCACTAGTCAAGGTAAGAATTAATGTCAATTCGGGACAAGAAACAGCCAAACGGCGGCAGTAGATGGATGCCCATCTATGCGGCAGGATAAGTGGGTACCCATCTATACGGCCAGAGTCAGCCAGGATCCCATGCGGCAGTAGATGGATGCCCATCTATGCGATAGGGTAAGTGGGTACCCATATGCGGCCAGAGTAATCCCATGCGAGTAGATGGATGCCCATCTATACGGCAGGGTAAGTCGGTACCCATATGCGGCCAGAGTCAATCAGGATCCCATGCGACAGTAGATGGATACCCATCTATGCGGCAGGGTAAGTGGGTACCCATATGCAGCCAGAGTCAATCAGATCCCATGCGGTAGTAGATGGATGTCCATCTATGCGGCAGGGTAAGTGGGTACCCATATGCGGCCAGAGTCAATCAGGATCCCATGCGGCAGTAGATGGATGCCCATCTATGCGGCAGGGTAAGTGGGTACCCATATACGGCCAGAGTCAATCAGGATCCCATGTGGCAGTAGATGGATGCCCATCTATGCGGCAGGGTAAGCAGAATCCCATGCGGTAGTAGATGGATGCCCATATGCGGCAGAAAAAAGGGTACCCATCTTCTCAGAAAATCTGAGAAGGATGTCCATGGAACCCATAGCTCGCAAGCTCCATAAAACCTTCAATATAAGTCCAAATTTGGACTTCCATAGGTCAAATGGGGTAGAATAAATTTTCTACAACATGGAACAATCAAAACTTAAAAATAATAAAGTTTGATAGATCAAATCCAAAAAATTCAAAAATGCAACAAAATTAGATCTACATGAAATGAACCATAGAAATTAAAAATGCTAAGTACTAAAGTGTCTTAGAATCTCGTGAGGAAGACAATGGAACAACAAAAATTGAGTTCCTCCATGAAGCAAGTTGCACTTGCCTAAGCTTTCTAGGTTGGTGGGAGAGTAATGGAGGATAAAGAAGAAGTAAATGAGAGTAATGAAGAGAGAGAAAAGTAAAGGGTATAAATATCAAGCCCAAGTCTAAATCTCCACTACCACCATTCCTTCCTACAAGATCTTGGCCATCCACCCTGATCATGATGAACCGAGCTAAACCTAGTTGGTTCAACATGAACAAAATAAACCAAGAGCTTAAGCAAACGCAAAAAATAAAATACAGAAAAATTAATTAGCATGAATTACAGAATAAATGCATGATAAGTATTAAATAAATACATTAAAGCAGTACATGTATAAAAAAAACGTATTCTGGGAACGGAGAGTGATAATTCTCTCATTCCAAAACCTGTTAGGGTTTAAAACTTAACTATCACTCTCTTTCCGTTTGGAGAGAGGCATCAGAAGCAGCGCTTTGTTAAAACTTGGGTTCGAAACCCGCAAGCTGCCATTAGAAGCGAGAGGTGTAGCAGCCTGTCTTCCACGAAAGAGGAGAGCTAGAGGAAGGAAGGAGAAGAGGAACGCTCATCGGTCGGGGATTGGTCGAACGGTGGCACATGATAAGTATCCATTCTCCTGGAACATTTACAATGATTGATAAGTGAGCAACAGCAGCAGTAGTTGAACAATAGTAGTGAAGTAGCAACATGACATAAGGCAATATAGCAATCAATGAAGCAATGGAAGATGGAAGCAGCAGTCTTCAGTTCGAGTATTCTCTATAGCCTTCAGTTCCAGAGTAGAGTATTCCTGCATCTTTAGTACACTTGCATTTGATGTATTGGCCATCAGAGTATCAAAGCAGATTATTTGTGTGATCAACCATCTTCATTTGTGTAACACCTACTTTTATAAAATGAGGGTAATTTTGAACTTTTATAATTTTGATTAATCAATAATAAGATTTAACTCATGTTGTGATTTTTGGTAATTTTTAATCAATTTAAAACTATTTAAAATATTGAATTGTAATTTTGATGGTTAACTAGTTAAACCCTAGTTTTGCTAAGCCTAGAGACTAACAATGACCGAGGGAGCCTAGTCATGTGATTAGGATGACTAATTATAACTTTTTAGCCTAGGGAAATTTTGGTTATTTTGACAATTTTGTGAAATTGTAATTTATATTAATTAAATATTGTGCTAATCTTTTAGTTAAGCCTTAACCTAGAATCTTAGCCTAATCTGATTACACTTGAGCTTAGAGTCTTGATTAGGGTAACCTAGTAATGACAGGATTATTAATATCTAGATATTTTTAGGAAAGATATTTACTCTTAGGATATTTGTGAGAAAGAAAGCCTTATGACTAGTTGAACCAATAGGAAGGCTTAGAATTGGGTGGACAAGCCCTAACCACTCATCTACATATAAAACTAACCCTAATTCATCTAATGACCAGCCATCAAGTGCCCCCCTTCCTATAAAGAATCCTTAAGAAAACTCTTGCCTCTTTTTACCTCTACATAGAACCCTAAGTGTTCTTCCCCAAATTAGAAAGCTTCCCACTTTGATTTGATCTCCAAATCATTACATCCCTCCACCAAAACTTCCATCCAACCTTCTCATACTACCAAAGGAGGGTGCTAGCAAAGATTTGGAGCAAAGTGCAAGGAGGAGTGTCCTTTTTAGAAGATCTTCGTGTCGGAGCCGTGTCCTTGGGAGTATCATTGATTCCACTCCCAATAGGTAAAACCAACCCTCTAAATTAATTTCCTAGGCATATTAGTTAGTTTTGAATCTATAGGATCCACCCCAATGTATGTACCCTATTTAGATTCAAATTTGAGGCCATTTGGAGCTCTCTTGAGGATTTTAGATATGTCTTGTGTCCTACTTGATAGATCCCAAATTAGGATACCCCATGTATATATGTATGCTAATAGTTTAAATAGATATTTAAATTCAGTTTTAGGATGGTTAGAATGAGTTTTATTTGGATACCTATGTTGGTATCCAAGTATCTTGGCCTATATGTGTTCTTTTGTCCAAAATAACTCAAATTCGTCATAATATTCATCCACGTTTTATTAACCAAAGCAACTTAGAAATGTCATAACTTTTAGCTTAGAACTCCATTTATCTTCTATTTTTTTTAAAATAATTATTTTGTTAATTATTACAGTAGATGGCTTTCCAAATATATATTTTAGTAAGCAAATTCTTTCTGGAACTTTCTGTAGAATTCTTTGAGTGTCAGCTGTACGAAAGACAAATGCGTTTTGGTATTTTTGCAATTTCGAGAGCTTCCGGACATAAAAATACGATCTGTTTGAAGTTCGGAAAGCTAACCCGAAGGGCTTCAACATAATTTAATCCTTAATTTATTGAAGGCCTAATTGGTACAGTATTAGTTTTAAGTAGAAGAGTGACTATACGATATATGTATTTTGTGTAACTTATGAGCCTATGTAGTATGGATATTAAATGAATATAGAGTATGTAATGCATGATATGTTAGATGAATGAAATAATATATATGATATATATCCTCGTTACATTAATGTATATATATGGTTGAATGCAACATGCAGGAATGCAATTAATATAATGTATGTTAGCAATGCATAAATGCATGAATAAAGAATAATATACAATGTATGCATAAAAGTATATAATGAATGCTAGATATGAATGCAAGGTATACATGTAATGATAGATATGAATGCATAATGTATAAATAATGTAATACAATATATAATGATAGCATGTATGGTAATGTAGAATATATGATGCAAGCATCTATATGTCTACTGTTTTTTTCTTTTTTCTTACATTTTCCTTTCCTTCCCTTTCCATTTCAGTTTTTTCCCTTTTTTCTTTTATTTTTACATGTTGTATACAATGTATATAATGTATAGATACATGTAAGTATGTAATATGCATGAATGACATATATGTAATAAAAATAAGTATATGCATACAACTTAATGATATGTGAATGGATATAATGCATGAACTGAAGTATGCATGTATATGAGATATGAATGAATGATATATATGTGTTAAGGTAATGTAATGTATGTATTCACATATATTTTGAGTCAATATATGAGTTTTATATTATATGTATGCATGTATGCAGGAATGAATATAATATAATGTAGAGTATGCATATATGATATAATGTATGCAAATATGTATGTATGCATCTGTGTATGTATGTATAGGTGCATGAATGAATGCAAGTATGCATATATGATATGTATGTAGGCATGTATGTAATGTATGTATGTATACATGATATGTATGTATACATGTATGTAATGTAAGTATGTATGTATGCATTTCTATAAACTAAGTTAACCTATAACTTTTACACACATGCATTCATACACCCTTTGACACCATGTATCCCATGTCACATACACCTACCTATCACTAAATTTGAGAACATTAACACATATCCTTTCACACATGCCCAACACAACACATACTCACTTACTCTTTTACCTCTCTTACCTCTCTCTCTATATATATTTTTTCTCTCTTTTATCTCTCTTTCTCTCTCTCTCTATATATATATATATATATATATATATATATATATATATATAGCATATATATCTATGTACATTAATATGTGAATGTGAATAATATATATACATTATATGACTAAGTTTGTGTGCTTTGTTAGCTTATGGTTTAGTTTTGTGCTTGATTTAGCAAGTGACTTAGGCTATGAGTTAGTAGCTATCTTGGATACTTGATTTGCATATACTTAGTTTATTTTGACCTAGAATTGACTAACCTAGACTAGTTGACCATTGTTGACCCAACCCTAGCTAGTTTGACCACAGTTGACTAGAGTTGACCTAGTTTGACTTTATAGTTGATCAGAGTTGACCAAGAGTTGACTTTGACCTAGATTGACTTAGACTCATGTAGATTGTATTATAATTTCAATTATCATATAAATTGAACTCTTTATAACCTGTGTTGCTATAACTAGTACTCTGTGACTCCAGTTGGCCATCTTTTCATATCAGCTGTTCAGGGTATCAGGCGAGCACATTCTCTGACCGTTTCATACTTGCTAGAACTTGTATTCCTGCTCTAATTACTTTACTTGTATGCTGTCACATTGGTAACACAGATTGGTACTATATGGATCTTTTCATGAGATGTTATTCCCCTCGGGAGCATCAAGTACTTCATGTCTTGTGTTTTTCACTTACATCATGTATCGTCATGCTTCACTATTCATGTGTACTCTGGAGTTTCATGTACTCTCATGTTCACAGAGCCCCTATGAATTAATTTTACGTGTGCTCTCATCTATGAGGCAGTGAGATCTTGAATCTTAACGTAACATGTCTGGATCCTTGTGTATTGATTGGGGATGGAGGAGTAGAAATAGCATATGAATAATTCCAAAGTAGTATAATCATGTTCAACCTCTCTTGAATCACCTCCAGTTGTTCACATGTCTATCTTGTACTCTGATTCACTAGTCACTGATAGTTCTCTATTTATAGTATATATTTCTATTACAGTTATCTCTTTTACTTCATGTACATTCTTTCAGTTATTCATGTATCTTACTCTATTACATGTTTTATCTTCTGACATGATATTAACTGCGTGAGATATATTGTGCTCATTCCTGTTCTGACTGGACCTGTTGAAAATATTACAGAGGATGAGGATGAGGTGCTCTTTACCACCTATTATGGGACTACCCTAGAAGATTACTGTGACCTGGATCTCCAGCAGGATCCATTAGCTGTGGATAACACACCATTAGTTTAGATTAGTCATTTTCAGTTGTATTTACTCTCTGGATTACTTTATTTAAGATTTGAGATGCTTTCTGGATTTGTGATATCTTAGACACATAGACTTCTATCTGTTATATCTCTCTGTGGATTTTATTTCATATCTATCTATCTTATCGTTTTCTACCTTAGATGTGATTGAGACTATATTCTGCTATGTCACCTCTATTCAGAGTGTATATACTGTACATGTACCTTATATTGTTAGATAATTGACCTAGGATAGCGTTCTACCACCGACACTGTGGCATAGGCTGGACATATCCACTTCTCGTGCCCTTGGGTGCAGGTCGTGACACGTTTTTAGTGGTGGCCTATGCAGGTCGAGATTCGTATTTGTACGAAGTCATGGTAGTACGACGATTAGTTGTACTGCTGTGCACCTGCGATTAGAGATAAGGAATAGAGGTTAGAATGAGAGGATACTCAATCACTGTTAGAATTTCTTGAGAGATTTCTGGGAGGACCCTTGAGAATCTTATTTTAACTTCGATTTGAAATCTCTTTTTCTCTTGATTTCATTCACCCTTACTTCCTGTTATTGAATTTGATTTTTGATGAATTATTGTTGAATTTTGAATCTTGATGTTAGTTGTTGAATTTGAGTTTGTATTTATATATATATATATATATATATATATATACACATACATCTTTTTGGAATTAAGGTATAACATCATAACATACTTGATAAGGACAGTGAGAAAGGTAAAAGTCTACATTATTTATGGAGTTTAGAATTATCGTAGTTATATTTGCTAGCATGACAAGGACGTAGAGCATTTAGATATACTTATCCTAGTTATAAAATCTAGATTTTCTTACAGCCGTACCGAGTGGTTGTTTGCCATTAAAATCTTTTGATTGTAAATTTCAATTACAAACAGAACAGTGTTACAATGTAGGACTTAGACGTAGTTCTAGGAGTACACTTTTGTTTATCTGGGTCCCTTGTGTCGATGGAGCGAGTGGTAATACGTTGACTCCGTTGACGATCTGACGACGGTTCTCGGTTCTGTGAAGGTCTGAGTTGCTCTAAGTGCTGGAGCTTGCGAAGAGGAAGAAGACGTTGAGTGTCTGTATCTATCTCTCTGTATATCTATATCGGTGGTTGTACGATGAGTGTGTCGGTAAGAAGGAAGTGATCCTTCTATTTATAGCTTTACAGGCTCGCTGCTCATGCACATATGTAGGATGCGCCTGTACGCAGGAATGCCACATGGTAGTTGCTGATGGAGGCGCATGGGCGATACGCTCTGATTGAGGAGTTGAACCCTTCCTCATTGTGGGCTGCGGCCGAGTTGACCCATAGCAATTGAGAAGATCTTTCTGTTGCTGAGATCTTGGGTGATTAGCACCCCTTCATAGGCTGAATCAAGTCAAAGGACGCGTGTCGTAGGTCCATGGCTCGAAGATCTCAGATTTGGTGGAGAGTGATCTGACAGGATGTGCCTAAGATTGGGCCCATGAGGAGACTTTGGTTCGTAACCTTTAGGAGTCACGAACCAGTCGGGGCACATGGCTTTTGAGGCGCATGCGGGGCTTCAGCAGTGACTTTACTTCTGTCTTTAGGGATCAGAGAAAAGTTTGAGGCACACGACTTAGGAGGCACATGCAGAGATTTAGGCGCATGGCTGCGGAGGCGCATGCAAGATGGTTGGGCGGCCACGTGGCTTGTAACCGCCGAAGGGGAGCAATGATGATGCTGATGTCGTTGACGCTTCGTCTTCTAAAAAGCTGTCAACTGTTCAGTCCTCGGGGTACGTGCTGCCAACTCTATCACTTCAGTATTTAATGTTCTTTGACAGGTGATGGGCTGTTGAGTGGGCGCATCGATCGGCATTTCACTGGGCACATAGGGACACATGTGGCGCATCCTCGTATGGCGCTTGGTGCTGATGGGCGCATCAGTATGATGCGCGGTCTGGCCGACGCATTCTTTTGTATGATACGTCTTTACGGGCCCGACTGTTACGTTCTTCGAGTGCTTTAAATAGTCGTTCTTGACTTGGCTGAATTTGAAGCGTCTGGTTCATCATCATTTAATGCAAATTCATTGCACAAAATTCAGGGAGCCAGCCACTTGGCGCATGGGTTTGATTTGCCCGACCCATAAATAGTGGCATGGAGAGAGTTTGCTTCTCGTTCTCTCACGTCCTCCCAAAATGAATTTATTTGCTCGAGCACATTCTTTTGATGAGATGCTCCTGAGGGTGAAGATGCGACGCATTGTCTTCATTGATGTACTTAAAGGTGACTGTTACATCCAAAAGTTGGAGTCCTTCCGAGGCAGGCAGAAGGTGCCTGTTGCTTCCAAAGATTGGGATGCTCGAGCCTCATCTCCGTTATGCTGGAATAGCTGCAGGTCGGAATTGCGGTGCTCCGATCATCTTCCTTGGGCTTTATGAGAGCTCCTCCTCCCGCTAGAGTGGGTGTTGCCCATTCTGGTTGGGTTGAAAGCTGCTCCTTTAGCCGCAGGTTGATTTGCGGTGCTCTTCTCTTCCTTGGTTTGAAGAGCTCTTCCTCCAGCTAGAGGGTTGATTGCCACCCTCATTCTGCTCAATAAATACTTTATTAGTCGAAGCATTTGATGGCGCATATGCTGACACTTCGTGATGCGCCTGACTGGAACGCTGAAGGGCGGTACATAACTGAGCTGCTGAAGGGATGCACATAACTGAGCCGCTGAAGGGATGCACATAATTGAGGATGCACCTAACTGAGCTGCTGAAGGGATGTGCCTGGCTGAGAATGCAAGACGAGATGTGCCTGTTTGCGAGCGGCGAGATGCGCTTATTTGAGAGCGCATGGTGGTTGTTGCGCCTAGCTGTAGACTTAGGGTCTTTTCTTTGTAGAAATTCTCCTTTGTACAGCTCTTTTTAAGACATGTAATAGACTTTTATATGAAATAAAAATCTTCTTTTAATGTCTATGCTTTGCTGTGCCAAGTACTTCATTTGAGCTCCCTGGCACATGTGATGTTAGGCGCATAGGATTTTTGGTCCTGAAATTCCATGCTTCTACAAGATCCCCTTCAAAGTTTTTAAAACTTTTTGTCAAGTTTTGGAATACTTTGAATAAGAAGCATGGTGGCGTCTTCTACGGGGCGTATGACTGTTCGAACGCATGGATACTCCGCGTATCAGTGATGGGGCGCATGCTCCTCTTAGTTAATGCAAATGATAACGCTTCGATAACCAAGAAGATTAATGATGATCTTTTTGGATTTATTTGTATTTATCTCCTCACAGAACCCGAGGCGGCGGCTGAGGTCACACTTCTCGGTTCACGCGTACGACTGAGCCTATAAATAGGCGTGAGATGGAGAGAGAGTTCTTCCTCTCTTTGCTTTCTTTTTTAGAGTTCTTCTTTTTTTTGAAAACCCTAACTTTCTTCTTTCAAGAAATGGCTCCCAAGACTCCTCGCGGCGGTACTGGCCGAGGACGAGGCAAAGGGAAAGAGCCTGTAGAGGCTGCCGCAGATGATGTCCTCCGTCTGCCTGTCGACGTTCGGCTGGCATTGGTTGGTGAGTTTCATCATTCTTTACCATATCTTTCTGTGCCATTTTTAGAACTCACATACGCCGACGCGCATGGACCTTGAGTCCTGATGATGTGCTGAGGTTTTTCCGTCGACGCGCATGGGTTTAAACCCTGATGATGTGCTGAAGCTCCACTGCTGACGCGCATGTATTTAGACCCTGATGATGCGCCGAAGCTCCACTGCTGACGCGTATGGGTTTAGACCCTGATGATGCGGCGAAGCTCCACTGCTGTTGCGCATGGGTTTAGACCCTGTTGATGTACCAAAGCTCCACTGCTAACGCACATGGGTTTAGACCCTGATGATGCGCCGAAGCTCCAATGCTGACGCGTATGGGTTTAAACCCTGATGATGCGCCAGGCTGCTTGACACACTTTGTCTTCTTAAAGCTTCTTGCTTGACTTTTGTTTTTGCTGTGTCAGTGTCGATGACTATCCCTTTGCTGAATGAAGTCCTTCTGGATGCTTCTTTTTGTCAAATGGGAGTTGATTTCGATGAGAAGGTTATTAACCCTGCGAAGGCTGCTATCATGATGGATCAGCCTCCCGAGAGAATGCTGCAAATCCAGAATCAATCGCCTATTTTCCTCCAGAGTATGATGGAGAGCGGCAAACTGGAAGCTGAGTCCGAGGATGTGACCTTCTTGAAACCTGCCTTTCTGTTCGATGATCGACTGATCTCTATCGAGGCGAAGATACTGAAGATCAGAGAAGACTGGTTCTTCTCTACGAAGGGCATGGTTCTGTACATGCGACAACTCGAACGCCAATTGCCACTGACGGCCTTCTACCATTTAGCTTCCAAGAGAAGGATGTCATGGGAACTTACTTCTTCTCAAGGAGGGGCAGTGGGGGGTACTCTTTCGATTAATGTTACTTCAAATCAAAGGGATACCTTGGCCGCCTCGCGAGCCGGTCCCTCATTCAGTTGTCGAACTTTGCGTCCTGGAAGCCTTTATAATGAGGTACCTAATGACACCTTTGCCTTTAGTGCTTCGACTTTTGCCAATCGGATGCTAACATCGAAAGTTATGTATCCGAAAGATGGCTTTAGGGTTGAAGGTTGGTGTCACCACGTGCTGAAGTGGGACGAGTTGACTATTTGGGTGTTATCGAAGTTCAAGGCTGAGCTTAAAGAGATTGGGCTAACAGCCGCTATCCGTGCCACACAGGCCGGCGTGGATCTCAATAAGCATATGTTTCTTGCGCTCTTAGAAACATTCAATACCCAGACTGGCATTTCTTTACTCCAGAGGGGGAGTTGGGACTAGCCCTCCATGAGATGTACGAGTTGTCCAAGCTTCCCTGGGGCTCGAAACCGTACGAGGAATATTTTTCCTCAAACGAAAAGATCATCGTTCTGGAAAGGAAGGACCCGGAGATGATGGCTAATTTCAAAGAGGTGGAGAGCCATCATTATCTGATACAACGGAAGGACAAAGGCAAGTCTCAGCCTCATGTAACTGCTTGGAGGGATTACGTCTTCAAGTAGGATTTGGCGAACTCCTCAAAGATCCGGTTTACGACTCCGCAGGGGCTAAAACCCGCGGAAGTAACTTCCGAAATGAGCCGACTAGACGAGAGGGCCCCCCATTCAAATGAGAGTGGCAAAGATGCGTACAGCTGTTTCTGGCACTGTGTGCACCGGATGTCATCCAAGGCAGTATTGACTGCATACTTGATGATATTGCTCCGGGATTGTGTGTTCACTGGCAGATCTGGCTCTGTAGAGAGGGTAAGGAACCTCATTTTGCCAGCAGTGAAATTGATTTTTGGTCGCCCTTTGGCTCTCCTCCCCGCGATGGTGTGTAACTTGTTGCGGGGCTTGAGGACTTTTGCTGATGATGTGATCCATGGGAGAGGTAGGAACGACAACTTTTCCCGGGCCGAGCTACCATTCCATTATCTGATGGGATGGTTGATTCTGCATCACCCGAACGTGATGAGTCCAGGCCCCGAAGAGGATTATGTTGAAGGCGACGCCTTTATCCGTCGCTTCTACAAGAGGAAGTGGTTGCACACCGGTGTCCCCGTCTGCAGGAGAGTCTTGTCTTATCATCAGGGGTGGGAGATCGTCAAGGTCAGTCCTATATTCAAAGATTTTAAGGCTGACCAAGATTTGGAAGACTCTGGTGAGGATGCGATCACTCTACCGAAATGGAGATTTCGTTGGTTGCAGAGTATTCGGCCTTCCCACTTGGTCTACCGCAACCAAAATAAGTATTTTCTGGAGCCATATCTGCCAAACCGGTTTGCTCGACAGTTTGGTTACACCCAGTTAATGTTACGGAACCCCAGTAGCAGTCTGGGGTTTGCCGGGAGTTTACTGGATGGAGCCCGGGGTTGGCAATACTACAATGCCGGGTGTACTGGTGTTCGTTTTAATACGCCAGTTCACAACCCTCGGCCACAGATCCTGTATTCGGCCGTTAAGCTATATTGCACCATGAATACTGTGCTTCCTGATTATGATAGGGAGACCAGTTTCATCATTGGAACTCTGCTAGAGGTTACGAAGAACATATTGGTGGCGGCTCGTTCATATCGTCCACCAGAGTTGGCGGGATATCGGGCTGCTGCTGTAGCATCAACGAGAGGTATTCGGGAAGATCCCCCTGCTGGAAAGAGGTGGGCTGACGCAGAAGTCGGTTTGTCCGTACCAAAAAGGCCGAAAAAATGACGACTCCAAAGGCTACAGGAGTGCCGCCTGTAACACGAATGGAATCAGCTACTGTTGGGGTAAAGACATCTTCCATGATCTGACTCCTTCTGTCATTTTTTTTGTGACATGCTTTTCTTTTGTAGGAACCATCGAAGAAGAAGACCCGGGTTCCGAAACCGGGCGTCAACAAACCAAAGAAGGTGGCAGGCTCTTCTGATGAGCGCATTCCTCCGATTGTAATGTCTTCCGTGGAGAAGAAATCTGACGATGTCGTTCTGGTGGAGATTTCAGTATCTCCAGATTATATTGGAAGGGAAGCTGAGGTTGAAGCAGTTCCCGGGATGGTATAAGCCACCGTGGAGGCCTTGGACATTGAGGGTCCAGCAGACACGGGGCTTCCAGATGAGGAAGTGGGGTGGAGTTCGTCGTCTTCAGATGATGTTCCTCCAGAAATGCATGAGCCTATTGCGGAGGCAACAGACGTGATTGAAACAGAGGAGGGGGTTGATTCCCCTTCTTTTCATGATGAGGGGAGGTCGGCTGTAGTGTTGTCGAGCCTTTCCCCAGACTCAGCAGCGGAGGCTGAGGTGGCTCCCGACCGGGAGGCAGCGACAGATTCTATCCCTGTAGAGGGATTCGATAGTGAAAGTGAGACTCGTCCGTCGATCCTGACTCTAAGGGAGTCGAGTCAGGAGACAAGTGCTTATCTTACTGCTCTGTCGGAGGGGGAATGTCCCGTACGGCCTGCTGATAGTATGTTAGGGATGGATGAGGTAGCCGCTGTCGTCGGTGGTCCCTCCGAGCTTGAGAAGGATAAGGGTTTGCTGGAACCCTCTGTTGCTCCTTCTACTTGGGGTACGATATCGACGCCTCTCTCGGCTCATTATGTCCTTTTGGCTCCTCTGGCTAGTAGTCAAGCACCTGTTGAGGAAGAGTCCGTTGATGTCGAGGTACCAGCCTCGCAGGTTGAAGCCGGCGAGCCCTCTTCCGGTCCGCTGTCTAGAGCAGCTCCTCCAACTCCTGCTATGACGTCGCAAGTGCTGGCGGATGCAGATGAGTATGTGAAGTTCATTATTGCGGTGTATAAGATGCTGCAGAGAGGCGTATCGGCAGTGATGGATGCCACTGGGAGTTTTACGACGGCAAAAAACCTGGCACTCCCTCGCATCAGTCTGATACGTTCCCACCAGGGCCATGATCATATGGCCGAGATTCTGGAGGCGTCGGTGGCCCAGCTGGACCAACTGCTTTCTGAGTTTCAGTGTATCCAGCGAAATGATCTCTCCGCCCTGATAGACGCGAAAAAGAAGAAGTTGATCGCTGAGACTGAGTCCTCTTATCAGGCCACCGTGGGTGTCTAGGAACGCGAGGTGGCTGATACTGAGGCTGCGGTAGAGAGGTTATCTCAGTCCATGCAGGAGAAGATAGAGTTGTGAGCTGCGTTAGATACTAGTATAGCGGAGGTTGATGCCAAGATTCGCCTCCTTGAAGACCAGCGGGCCCAACTTTTATTAGATGCTGAGCGAGTCCAGGCTGAACATGTAGCATCTAAGGAGGAGGAAGCAGCTTTCACCCGTGGCTCTTACCCTGGCTCAGCAGCGGCAACAGTTGGACGAGAAGCATGAGGATGACACTTCTCCTGAGGCCATAGAAAAGATGCGTCAAGAAGCCGAACGTCGGGTCCTGGCGACCTTAGAGACTCGGACGACAGACTTGATGCGTCGGATTGAAGAGCTTTCGGCCAAACCCGGGGATGTTTAGGGATTGCAATTTCTTTTTTTTTTTTTTTTTGTAATTTGCAACTCTTGCTGGGGGTGTAATCCTTTACTTTTGAATAAAGAATACAGAGTTTTTGGTGGTGCGTTCATTTTTGCTGTCATAAACTTGATGATTTGTTTGGACCTATTATCTTTTGTGCACCTTGGTTTTTAGGTACATATAATAAGTTCGAGAGAACCGACATGTTTGTTCAGAGGTGATGTGGACGTAGGAAATATGGGATTCCAATGATAGAATCTTCCTACTCAAAGGTGTTATGGACGTGGTAGGAATGACTCTGGGGGATACGCGAAACTACAGGTAATGTGGACGTGGAAGTTCTGCGATAAATGTACGGCAACGCAGGGGTTGTCTGTACGTGATGTTTACTCAGAGGTAATATAGACGTGGTAAACATGGTAGGATAGCGTAGTCTTACGGAGTATAAGATCCCGCTTTGTAGGGGAACAACTCAGAGGTAATGTGAACGTGGTTGTTCTTCTGCTGTAGAATGCCACGGAACAGCTGGGTTCCGGAAGCGTAAGGAATTGTAAGTGAGCCCCGATGATTGGGTCCACAGACTCCCTTGTTGGGTAGAGATAGAAGTATATGTCTGAAAGATGTCAAGAGTAGTACTTCTTTAGGAAATTGTCGTTGATGGACATCATGAACAAGTCCCCATTGGGTTTGGCGAGGCGGTAAGCATCGTTTGAGTATATCGTCTCTATGATGAAAGGTCCCTCCCACTTGGGCTTGAACATTTCTGGTGTCGTATGAGTCAACACCATCGGCCTCCTGACTGCCAGAACCAGGTCGTCTGGAAAGTCCTCTGCTTGACCTTCTTGTTGATAGCCTGTGATATACGGGCTTGATAGAGTTCGATGCGTTGTTGAGCTAGGAGACGTTTTTCGTCAAGTGCCTCCAATTCTCGAAGGCGGCGACGTTGATTGTCTTCTTCTGTGAGTTGATTTGTGATTGCTACACGGAGTGAGGGTATCTGGATCTCGAGAGGCAGCACCGCTTTGCTTCCGTAGACTAGGAAGAATGGTGTGTTGCCCGTCGGGGTCCGTACCGTTGTGCGGTAGGCCCAAAGGCATTCGTCGAGCTTTTTGTCCCAGTCGCATTTGTTGGATGACACGACCTTTTTGAGTAGCTTGACGATAGTCTTGTTAAATGCCTCGGCCAATCCGTTTGCTACCAGATTGTAGGCGGTTGATGCCACATTTTGAATGCGATTCTTGTCACAAAATCTGCTGAAAACATGGCTGATGAACTGAGGACTGTTATCGTAGATAATCCTCCGAGGTACCCCGAAAGGGATGATATGGTGCTTGATAAAGCTGATCACCCTAGAGCTCTTCACTTTTGCCAGAGGAACTGCTTCTGCCCATTTGGAGAAGTAGTCGGTGATGGCTAGGATGACGCTGTGTCTCCTCGATGAAGGAGGGGTGATCGGTCCTACGATGTCCATGCCCCAGGCTTCGAAGGGCCAGGAGACAACCGTAGGATGTAGTGGTTCTGACGGTGTATAGATGAAGTCAGCGTGAAGCTGGCACGCATGGCACTTTTTAGCATAGTCGACAGCGTCGGCCGCCATGGTTGGCCAGTAGTAGCCCATGCGTAGCAGTCGATCCTGCAACTTAGGGCCAGGTTGATGGGCCCCGCAGGTTCCGTCATGAGCTTCTCAAAGGGCTTCGGCTGCTTCTTCGTTGGACAGACATCGAAGGAGAAGTCCATCGTAAGAGCGTCGGTACAGCATTTTAGTGGCTGTATCATAATAGAATCGAAGGGAACGCCTCCTGACTGAGACGACTTCTTTGTCCTCTGGGAGAATTTCGTAGACAGCGAAGTCGATGAACGGGAATCTCCAGTCTCGGACATTAACACCAGCACTTGTTGACATGGCATGGGCCATTCGTGAGCATAGGTTGTTTTTAGGACAGACCAAGTCTCGACCCACTACCGTGACGTAATGTTGAGTCTCGAGGGGTGCTGCCAATGAGGCTGCGAGGCCAGCCAGAGTGCCAGCCTTCAAATTTTGTAAACGAGGTGCATGTTCGATGAAGAACTTGGTGAAGGTTGAAATAATATTTAATGCAACTTCATGGTAAGGAACCAGATCTTCATGGCGAACTTCGAACTGTCCTCTGATCTGGTTAACGATGAGTTTTGAGTCGCCGTTGGCTTCCAGATGATTCACCCCCAGCTGTTGCGCCAGCTGGAGTCCTATAATGAGCGTGTTGTACTCGACAACATTGTTGGAGCACGGCTTCGAAAGGGAGTAGGTACGCTGGATGACCAGCAGATCGGGGGAGACTAGACTACCCCCAATCCTGCGATGATTTGGCCTTTGGGGCCTGTTCTTGAAGCGCCATCAAAAAATATGTGCCAGACGGAGCTTTCTTCGGTGATGTTTGATTCTTGGACCTCATCTGGGATGTCTTCATAGAGTCTTGAGGACTCTGGGATGGGGTGTGCAGCTAAAAGTCGGCCAGAGCCTGATCCTTGACGGCTTTTTATGGAACGAACACCATATTGTATGGCGTTAGCAGGATCGCCCATGTAGCTAGCGGGGAGTTTAATGACCCTGGCTTCGTCATAAGAACTCTGAGTGGATTGACTCGGGAGATGACATGAATTGTCAGGCCCGAGACATAATGGCGAGTCTTCTGGATGGCAAATACCAAAGCTAAACACTCTTTTTCACGGGATTGTACTGGTGTTCGGCCCCGATTAGTGTTCTACTGAGGTAGTAGATAGCTTGCTCATAGCCTGCATCGCTGTTCTGAGCTAGCAGAGCACCGAGGGAATGATCCATGGCACGGACGTAAAGGAGAAATGGTTTGCCGGCGACGGATGCCACCAGGACTGACAGGCTCGTCAAGTAAGCCTTGATATTATCGAAAGCTTTTTGACATTCCTCTGTCCAGACGTAAGAGACTCCCTTCTTCATGAGCTGGGTAAAGGGTTGACATTTCCCGGAAAGGTTTGCTATAAACCTCCGAATGTACGCCAGACGCTCTTGCAGGCCTCGAAGTTCTCGGAGGTTCTTCGGAGGGTCCATGTCAAGGATGGCTTTGGTCTTCTCGGGATCGACATGAATGCCTTTCGCCGTGATAATGAAGCCCAAAAACTTTTCGCTAGAAACCCCTAGGAAGGATTTAGCGGGGTTCATCTTGAGTTGATGCGCTCGCATGAGATCGAAGACTGTCTTGAGGTCTTGTAGGTGATCTCCTTTGAGACGACTCTTGACCACGATGTCATCAACATAGAATTCGACTGTCTTGCGCAGATGTTGATGGAAGATGGTACTCATAGCTTGGTATGTAGCACCAGCGTTCTTCAAGCCGAAGGGCATCACTGTGTAGCAGAAAACCCCCTTCGGAGTCCTGAATGACGTGTGTTTTGCGTCATCGGGGAACATCTTGATCTGGTTGTAGCCCGAATACCCATCCATGAAGGACATGAGTTCGAAGCCATATATGTTGTCGATAATCATGTCGGTGATTGGAAGCGGGAACTCGTCCTTCGGGCAAGCAGTATTGAGATCCCTTAAGTCGATACAGACTCGTATCTTCCCATTCTTCTTGGTGACAGGGACAACATTGGCCACCCAATCCGGGTGTTATTCTTTACGAATAAATCTGCTGGTCAGGAGTTTGTCTACTTCCTGATCGATAGTGTTCTTGATGTCAGGATAAAAATGTTGCTGTTGTTGCTTTATAGGCTTTGCATCAGGTAAGATGTTAAGCCTATGCATCGCGATCTTGGGATCAAGTCCCATCGATATATTCTTTAGCCAGTTGGATTAAAGATTCCCTTCTTCTTTTAGGCTTTTGCTGATGAAGATGGGTTTGGAAGAAGATCCATCCCCAAGGTCGATCTGTTCGACATCGTCTTCGGTAGGGGGTTCGCGTAATTCAAAACGAGACTCCCACTGTTCTCCTAGGCGTTGAGCCCAGGGTTCTTTTCGAAGAATTCTGGCATTTGGTCTTCGCCTTCATCTTCTTGAGATTGTGCAGATGTCATATTGGCTGATAGCACTCTCATGAAGACTAAGCCGATACTGGTATCGGAATCCCAAGTTGATGTTTCGGACGAGTGAGAGTGTTCTACTTCTTCTGCCTCTGAACTCTCTGGAGTTGACGGCGGCGTGACATAGCCCACCCTCCGTCGAGTTCGATGATAGTAGTCCTACGGCTTTCCTTTAGGTGTTGGAAGCCGGAGAGGAAGACGTCGACCCTTGCCGTAGTTCAGGCCTTTGTTGTTTTTTAAGTCGTAACCCATCTTTTGGATGAGGTACTTTGCTTTGTCCGTGTAGACTTGTATTCTGTCGGTATCTGGTTCTTGCTCGAGTGGTGGGAGGTCTTGATGACGCTCAATTTTGTCAAAGATGATGGATTCTTCGTCTCGATTCTGCAGTGGGACTACAAAACAGATCCCTTGGGACGGGACTACTCGATTTACATGATGGACGGTCGTTATTTGTGTTTGCAAAGACCGTAGAGCATTATCTAATGTATAAATGGCATTCCAATGTGGAAGACTAGAATAATTAAAAGACACTCTATTATTGATAAAATATGATATTTTGTCCCGCGGGATTACATTGTCCAGAGAGGGTGCATCTACATCAGCAGAGATATATTCCCCTAGCTCTTCATCTGTGAGTACTGGGATTGGATCGGAAGAGTCCACCACAGCTTTGATCTTGGGGTCCGAGAGGGCTATGTGGGCCTTCTCCAGCAGCTTGGATGAGACAGATGATTGCGGCGGTTTGCCCTTAAGACGCACCTTCAGAGGTGCCTTAACTGCGCCTTCGGTGATTGGTCCCTTCCCTGTAGATTTGCACAAGGGGAGCCGATGTTTGAGGAGGCTTTCCCTTAAGCCGTATCTTCAAGGGAGCTTCAGTAGGTGTTCTACCTGGAGCAATTGGTGCTTTTCCAGGTAGCTTGATGTTCATGGGAGGCAACATCTGAGGCGCTTCCCTTTGAGTCAAATTTTTAAAGGAGCGTCGGGAATCATCTCTGGCTCCATGTCGGGCTCTGCTGCCGTTTCTGCTTCATCGTCAGCATCATTGGCTTCCTCCTCATCAGGTGACTTGTACAAGGTGGAATCAGTAAAATAGGCTTCAACCCCTTGAAAGGTCAATCTGCGAACTCCGTCCGGATGATGTCATTAGTGGACACGTATTTCATATTGGTGGAGTGTGGATGGTACCACCATGTACTCATACAGCCACGGCTGACCCAGTAGGAGGTTGTAGTTGACATCGGCGTTCACGACATAGCAAGTCACCTCGGTTCTGAGGTTACCGATATGACACTTTAGCCGTATTTTGCCCAGCGGCTCGCTTTTCCTGGCATTAAGCCACTGATAGTTGTGTTGGAAGGTGCCAGTCGGTACATTGGGATCCCCAGAGTTGAGAGCAGCTTCTTCGAATGATGCTAAGGGAAGACCCCGGATCGATTTGTATCCGCTTTACCTTGACATAACCGATATACCCTGTATAATACAGCGGCCTATTGTGTCGGTTGTGCTTGAGCAGCATATCTTGTTGGGTGAAGGTTATGTTGGGGATAACTTCATCTGTACAATGACAGGGCACATGTAGTCAGGGTATCCTCAGGCTGCTTGACCTGACTGATGAAGGACTCAGCATCCTTCAGGGCTTCACAGAGAGCTTCACGAGTGTCCTTGGAAAGACGAAGGAGCTCAAGCAGAGATAGGCGGCAGGAGTACTGGCAATTGTGCTAGTATGTCGAAGTTGTGGGGCTTGTATAGCCCCGAAGCATTTTTCTTTCGCAGAGGCTTGTCAAAACGGGACTCTACATGCTTCTGCTTATTGGCTGCTGGGGTCTTAGATAGGCCCTCTTTCTGGACAGCAGGGACGGTGCAAGGAGGCACCACCTCGACGACAGCTTCGTCGGGTTGGGCGTTCTGATGTGAACGCATCTGTACGGAAAGTGCCTCTTCCGGAGAGGAAGAGACCATGCGGCAAGACTTGATCTTCCTGCCTTTGGTTTTGGAGGCAGAGCGTACCTCCGGTTGAGTAACCTCGGAGACGAGATCGGGGTGAACCCATAAGATCTCTCCCCGAGATGTGGTGAGTGGGATAAGTCCACTCACGTTGTCACGAGTAGGTGGTAGATTGACCACCTCCATTGTCGCCTTTGGGATGGGGACGACGCTATCTTGCGTTGTTTTGGCGGCAAGGTGCCAAATTGGAGTGACACCAGGTTGGCCGAGACCGTTAGTCGACAGAGATAACATCCGCATTGATCATGCGCTGGATGTAGTTTTTGAGGACGTAGCAGTCCTTAGTTGAATGTCCGACAAACCGATGGTAGTGACAGTACCTCGGATTGTCCACTTTCCCAACCTCATCGAGACGCTTCGGGTCCGGCAACTTGATCTTGTCACCCTGCTTCAGTATCTCGAAGAGTTGTAGGTGTCTTCATCGTTGAAAGAATAAACCTCCTTTGGCTTTGGTGCAAGTGGAGGCTTCTGAGTAGGCGCTGATGCACCTTTTGAGGCATTGACAGTCAATGCCTGTTTTCCCTTTGTCTCTCATCCAGGGTTGTTGGCTGTAGGCCATTTCCCCTTGTCCTCAAAGGCAGGGAAACTGACTCCCAGAAGGCGACATTGGATGCCTTCTTTTCTGCTGCTTCGACTTTGATGATCAAGGAACTCCAGTCGGGAGGAGGAGTAGAGTTGAGCAGAGTTTGACTGCAGGTAGCATGTTCATGCTGCAGGAGGAGAGGAGTGCATGTTCTGGCATGCCCGGGGGCAGTCTGAAGCAGGCCTGTCGGAAGCGTTCGATGAATACTCGAACTGTTTCCTTCTCTTTCTGGCGTATCTCTATGAGGGACGCCATTGTCATGTCCTTCCCGCCATCGTAGAAATAGTCGAGGAAGAGACGCGTCAAGTCGTCGAAGGAAGATATAGAGTTATCGGGGAGGCTGCAGTACCAGTCGTATGTCACTCCTTTCAGTGCCCCGACAAATATATTGGTGAGTAGTGCGTCCTCCTTCGGGAGATGACCCGTTTGGTACTGGAAGTACGTTAGATAGCGACGCGGAGAGTCCTTCCCATCGTACGGCGTCAATGTTTATGGTTTATACTTAGGAGGATAAACTACTTTGTTCCATTCGAGGGGATAAGGTTGGGGGATCCCATCTTCTGGCACTCCTCTTGTCTGTTCTTCGACTCAAAGTGCTCGCGCAACTCCATGATCATATCCACCACATCTTCCGTGGAGCTGGGATTCGGAGAAGGTAGTACAGCCTGGAGTTGAGCATTTGATGGCTCCGACGTCCAAGCTGCTTCATGGCGATCCGTATCCAAGGATACCCGTTGAAGGGGTACACTTGATTCTCTATTGGCCCCTAGGTCAGGACTGGTAGAAGGTTCCCTGGCCAAAGATGACCGTATCTCAAACACTGCTTGAGTCAGTTTTTGTATGAAGACAGAGAGAGTTTTGAGTCCTCCTTCCAGGGTATCCGTACGTTGGACGAGGTCTGCTGGCGGCGCATCAGGCTCGGTATCACCCCCAGTCATGTATACTGTCATGACACGGCTGGAGTCGGATGGATCAGTTGAGGCTTCACTCTCGGCCTCGCTCTCTTGTAAGGGAGTTGCCTCTCCTGGAGCTTCGTCCTGGCTACCCCCAGCTATGTTTTGGAGGACACCCTCGTCTTCGGGAGAAGTATCCACAAGGGCCTGATTACCCCCAGTTCTGTTTTGGAGGACTTCTTCGTCTTTGAGACGCAGATCCACAGGGCTAGACTACCCCCAGCTGTGCTCTGGAGGACATCTTCGTCTTCAGAAGGAGGATCAACAAGGGCTTGACTACCCCCAGCTTCCTCTAAGATCTTCTTTCTCCCCCGATTGCCTTTAAACACTCCGAAGGATGGGACAGTTGTCTTGGTTTTCCTCGGCTGGCTATTGGACGAGGACGAGGAATTGCCAGTCGCCTTTCGACTGACGAGAGTTAGAGATTACATTGCATGAAGCAACCTTTAGTTCTGGCTCCTTTTTTATTGACACCTTCTTCTCGAGGCGACATCAGAGGGGTGTTGATGATTGCAGCCGCTGGAACACCGACTGTCTTGGTGGAACAGCTGCCTTACAACAGCAGTTGATGGTGACTACAGCACAAGTGTGCCCTGTGAGGGGCGTATTGTGCTTGTCAATCGACTCTCCTGATCGGCGTTAGTGAGTGATCATGTTATGCAGATCGTTGGAGGAGAGTGCCACCTTCGCACCCCCATCAGGCACATGGCAAGACCAAGCGTTGGGGTGGTCAAGTGAATGCTGTGCCCCCTGATCCAACACCAAACAGGCGCTCAGATCAATAGTAGGGGAACAATATTTAGTGACTTGAACAAACCTCAGATGCACAACCAGTGGAGGCACGGGAGTTCAAGACCACAGGGTTTGCCTTGCTCGACTTGGTTGCGAACGCAACAGATGCGCCCAAGTGAGACAAGGACTTGGAAGGTCGACTCATTTTCGGCAGAAGCACCCGAGTCGACCTTATACAGCTTACCATCAGCAGCGCACATGATTATGAGTGCATGTTTCTAGTTTGCTGTCGGCATAGCACGTTTGAGGCGCATGGCCCGTGCTGCCTTGGACTTCTTCGTACTAGTCTGTTGGGACGCATAGTACTCAGAATCCAAATTCTTTCGCCACTACAGCGAGTGAGTCTGTCAAAGACAGAGACCTTCTGTGGCACATCAGAGGTGATGCACAGGGCATTAGCTGCGTCCCTGCTCCGTCGACGTATCTTCCTCGCCTGAGAGAGAGATGGCTGGGGGATGTGGTCAGCCGCACGTTTCCCAGAGATGTGCTGTACTGGTGGGCGCATCTTGGTTGCTAAGGACGTCAGCGGAAGGGAAGGCTGCATTGGCGCATTCCCTTCAGTGGTTGTGCCGGAGGCGTCGACCTTGCGCATCCAGACTTGGCGAGTCTTTTTCGGCTTCGGCAGCCGCTTCGAAGGACTCGCACTGCCTTCAGAGTTGAACTCTTATTCGTCTGTTGATTAAGGCGTATGACCAGCATCTTGTGGGAGGAGCCCACCTTCACGTCGTCGAATTGCGACACAGCTTTCTCGGTATAAGAGAAAGAGGTCTCCAGCAGAGTCGCCAGCTTATTTGCCATTAAAATCTTTTGATTGTAAGTTTCAATTACAAAAAAAAACAGTGTTACAATGTTGGACTTAGACGTAGTCCGAGGAGTACACTTTTGTTTATCTGAATCCTTTGTGCCGATGGAGCGAGTGGTAATGCGTTGACTCCGTTGACGATCTGACGACGGTTCTCGGTTCTCTGAAGGTCAGAGAGGAAGAAGACGTTGAGTGTCTGCATCTACCTCTCTGTATATGTATATCGATGGTTGTACGATGTGTGTGTCGGTAAGAAAGAAGTGATCCTTCTATTTATAGCTTTGTAGGCTGGCTGCTCATGCGCATATGTAGGATGTGCCTGTACGCGAGGACGCCACGTGGTAGTTGCTGATGGAGCCGCATGGGCGATGCGCTCTGATTGAGGAGTTGAACCCTTTCTGTTAC
>JANAVB010024870.1:0-42500 GCA_029216955.1 Iris pallida
GAGTTTGAGTGATATTGGGATCTATATATTCGGATATTGTTGAGTTGTATCTTAGACACTTAGTATCATCTCTCTATGTTATGTCTTGTGGATTGGATTTTGTATCTTTCTATCTATCTTAGCGTACTTCTACCTAGATGTGATGAGATTGTATTCTGTTATGTCACCCCCATTCGGGGAGTAACTGTGCATCACTTATATTGTTAGATGTTGTGACCTAGGACAGCGTTCTACGTCGACACTGCGGAGTAGGCTGGACGTTTGTTACGTTCTCGTACCCTTACAGTGGGGCGGGTCGTGACACGTTTTTAGGAAAACTGGGGTTACAAGATAAACAGTCGTTCAATAGCACCCCTACTCGATAGTCATCTCATTTACTCAATCAAGTCTAACTAATTCTTTCTCAAAACATTACGAATCTCGCATTCGACTTTTCTAAGGTTGACGCAACTTTGGTGTATATGCCCAGTCCGACTTAGCCAACCGTGCTCACGCGAACCATCTTGTTTCTTGTCAAAAACTATATTTTATGTTTGCAAATTATTAGAATTATTGTATGGACCCGTGGGACATTGAGAGGAGCGCACCAACGATAACAACTGCGGAAGCAACAGAGTTTTAAGGAAACATCAAAGTTAAAGAATTCAATCGATAGTCCAAGGACGTAAAGCCGTGCTCTGATACCATTATGTCACGCCCCCGCTCCCGTAGGAGCGATCATCCTCGCTAAGGCGTGATGTCGCCGAGCCTAGATTGCGCTGTGCAAGGTGGGTTCCATAACGACGATTTCAGCGGCTGCGACGAGGTCGTCACACAGAAGTCCCATGCAGAGACATTGAATATGCAGCGGAAATTAGAACAAACACAAGTATTCAACAGAAAGCTCTTTATTGATATTGGAACAAAGATTTACAAAGGCACAAGGCTAAGATTACAAGTCTCTCAAGCTCACTCTTCACTTACAAGTCACTCAGCTCTCTCTCATCTCTCAATTACAAGTCTTGAGCCCAGCGGAAGCTTCGGAAGGCGACGTCCATACATTATGTCCGTATAAGTCTTTACTTCATGCGGTCGCATGCTTCGAATCGCCAAGGAATTCGTGCCTCGACGCATCCAAACGAGCTCCGCGCCACGAGCTTCTACCTGTGCCTGTACATTAAAATTATGTAGGTGTCAGTACTCAACTGTACTGGTGGAATGAGCTCCTCGCCCACCTTACAAAACCAATACGTTTGATTTACTTCGTGCAACATAGTCCCCTTAGATTGTCTGTCTAACTTGCCTTAGGACAGTTTAGGACCGACGCTTGGTCTATTTCGTGCCTCAATACCAACCCATGCTTACAACACAACGTAGCCCATACCTTGCCTCTAGTCCCTTTTCGTGCCAACAACGTTAACCTATCAAGTTGATTTGCCTTTCGTCCCAAAATCATAGACGCAACTACACGATGAGACTCCTTTCCGTGTGACCGTGCTACCTCCTTGTTGAGGCCGTGCCTCGCAACCCAAATGAGGCTCAATCGTATCGCCGCATCGCGGCCCTTGCTATTTATATCACCAACTGACCCAATCAAGACTTCTGAACTTGTGTCGACCGACTCTGCCTTGCGGCGGTTCCTGACTTAGACTCCAGACAACTCAGATCCAACAAATGAAACTTATATGCCAAGACTTTGACTCGACGCCACACCCCTGTGCCAAGCATGTCGCCTATGTTGAAGTCACATTTAGGCCCAAACATCATGTTCTAAACTTGTATACACCTTCGATTCGACTCAATTCCAAAGACATACGTGCGGATAGCCGCCATTTTTTCGACATCTATATGAACACGGGTCACTGGCATCACAAGCCATCCTGGACTTATAGTGGCGTATATGATGGTCCGGTCACCGCAAGTAGCTAGCCCCGATGAGCGTCCACGAATACCTGTTGCCCTACTGGCACAACTATACATGTTTCTCCTTGGCCGGATTCGGTCCTGTGGCCACGGGTTGTCGATCCGAGTGTCACGACCCGCACCATAGAGTTAGGGCACAAGAACGTAACAACGCCCAGCTACGCCGCAGTGTCGGCGGTAGAACGCTGTCCTAGGTCTTATGCATCTAACAGTATAAGGCTAAGCAGTTTATACTCCGAATGAGGGTGACATAGCAGAATGTAAACTCAATCACATATAAGGTAGAAGATAATGGAAGATAGAAAACATGAAATCCAAAGAGATACAGGAGATAGAATTCTAAGTGTCTAAGATACATAAACCCAGAAGTACATCTCAAAACTCAAATACAGTAATCCACAAGTAAATACAACTCCCGACAAAATAAATACTATCAAAAACCTCTACTGTGTCTCTCTAGGCTAGCAGGCAATCCCAGGCCATCTGTAAAATTTATCAACAGTGTTGACACAAAGTCACAGTCAACCAAATATGACTATATTGACCAAATAATACTTGTATAAATTCAATACGACACACGACGACTGCATTCAGTTCAAGACAGATGACAGCTCAGTCTTCAGCTCTCAGTGTGTTCTGGAGTCTGTATTTTATGATTTCATTGAGTCTAGATTTATGTACTCTGAGTTATGCTGAGCTCTTGGAACTTAGTATACAAGCCTACCCAAAATCCCAAGCTCCACCAAAACCAAATTGCCACAAGTCCCTCTTAGGACCATGTGCTCTGGAGACAGAGTTCGGGCCGAACTCTGCCTCCACACAGAGTTCGGGCCGAACTCTGTCCCCTAGAAATCAGGAACCCTAATTTTAGGGTTAGCTGTTTGCTAGCTGTCCAACGGCCAAATTTTTGAATTTCCTTACCCGAATTCTGGCCGAATTCTGTCCTAAAATCAGTATAAATAGGGCATGAATTCTCTCATTTTGAATCACTCAATCTCTTCTCTTCTCTCCTACAAGCTCTATAAGCCATACCCTTCCCATCTACTAGCCACAAGCCTCCTAAGTCTCGAGTGCTCAGCATCTCTCATTTAGGATTCTTGTGCAAGAGTGAAGAAATCGCTTGGACAATTCCAAGCAAATCGCCACTGCGATTCTCTGTAAGAAGTTGACGTGCTCTTCTGAAGAAAAGGCACGGGTTGTAAGCTACTATTTCACAAATAGTGGATTTAATCCTGAGCTAGAGTTCTCAGGCCTGGACTAGTCCTCCACGAGGGAAACCAGGTTAAAATTGCTGTGTTGCGTATGCTCTTGTCTTTCATTTACATTCCGCATTTTACTCTGACTATTCATTGTTAGTGAAAGAGTTAATTTTTATTGGTCATTATACATATATACTCTATTCACCCCCCTCTAGAGTTGCCAAACTGTTCTTCAATTGGTATCAGAGCTCTGTTCTCTTTATAAGGACTAACATCCTAAGAGCTGATCCATGGCAACCACACAATCCTTGATCTCCAATCATGGTGAAGGTCAGTCCACTCATAGGCCTCCCCTATTTGATGGGACTAACTACACATATTGGAAAACAAGGATGAGTTTTTATCTGAAGTCTCTAGACTTTGACCTGTGGACTGTCGTAACTGACGGTTACAAAAAGCCCGCCAGAATAGTTGTCGATGGTGACCTCACTGAGAAGCCACACGACAAATATTCTGTCGAGGAGAAGAAACAGGCAAGTCTAGATGCTAGGGCTATTAATGCTTTATTCTGTGCTATAGACAGGAACGAGTTTAACAGGGTCTCTACATGCACCACTGCTCATGAAGTATGGAGACTTCTGGAAGTGACGCATGAAGGAACCACTCAAGTCAAGGAATCAAAGATAAGCCGTCTCACTCAAGAGTACGAAGCCTTCAAGATGAAGCCAAATGAGACGATCACTCAAATGTTTACAAGATTCCTCGACATCATCAACCCGTTATCGCTCGGTAAGCAGTACTCAAACCATGAGAAGATCCGCAAGCTACTCAGAGGGTTACCAAAGATTTGGAACCCTAAGGTGACAGCCATCATAGAAGGAAATGATCTCACAAGTATGTCTATGGAGACTTTGATGGGCAAGCTCATGACTCACGAGCTTGACCTCAAGGACTTCGAAGAGCCTGCTCCGAAGACCAGGGAGATAGCACTCAAAGTCCATCGACGAAAGGTTGATCACGATGAGACTGAAGACGATATCTCAGATGATGAAGACCAAGCTCTCATGGTACGTAACTTCAAGAAATTCCTTCGCTTCAATCAAAGAAAGAAGGAACCACAAGAAGACGATGAAGAAGAGCCAACTTGCTATGGTTGCAAAAGACTGGACACGTCAGAAGAGACTGTCCGCTCTTAAAGAAGAGCAACCGGTATGAAAAGCCCTACAAGAAGAACTCATCAAAAAGATATGCCAACACAAGCATTTGGCATGAAAGCGAAGCAAGTGACTCCGAGGAAGAAAAGAACTCTCCTCAAGACAAAGCAAATGTTTGCCTCATGGCAAATTCCACCAAGGTATCAAACGAAACTTTAGATGACTTCTCTTTTGATGAACTTGGCGATGCCTTCACCGATTTACTTGATGATCACAAAAAGATTATCGGTAAATACAAGCATGCCAAGGACAAAATCAAAAGTCTAGAAGATGAGATACAAAGAATTTCCTTGCTTCTTAATAATGTTAGAAACACATCTCCCACAAATGACACTGATGAAGTATCGAAGCTTAAATTAAGCTTACATGATGCTGAAGCACGCATTGAGCAACAAACTCAAGAAATCACTACTCTCAATACATTGCTTGCTGAAGAAAAGAGTAGACACAAGATTTCTCTGACTAAGATCTATGGCTTGAATATTAAAGTTGATGAATTACAAGCTGTTTCTAAAAGATTAGAAATCAAATGGGAAAACAGGTGGCTAAACCTCAAACCCAATCACATGAGCACAACACCACTCATGCTAGTCAACCACGTCACCCTCATACAGCACATAACCATGCATTTATTTACACAAACTTTCACAAACCACATGCACGTAAAAATACTCCTCATACTCATCATATTGCACAAAGACACAACCAATATCACTCTACACATAGACAAAGTCATCATACCATACCTCATCAACATGCCATGCCACATAAGCAAAATCATCATATCATGCCACAACACACACTATGCCATATAGACAATTTCAGCATGCCACTCCTCACAGTCAATATCATGCTATGACACACAGACATCATCATCATGCCACTCACTCTAAGCATAGTCATCATTACCATGCTAATTCTCCATATCATCCTCATCCTGTTGCTCATAGATATCATTCTCATGCTCCTAGTATAAATAAAAATGCCATCTGTACTTACTGTGGAAAACATGGACACATTTCACCACAGTGTAGAGTTAGAAGACTGGTAGACAAGAAAATATATGCTTGGTTTCCAAAAACTAACTTTTCAGGACCCTCAAGAAAATGGGTACCAAAGGTCACATCTACTCTTGATGTAGGTGGACCTTTCCTCCTCAACTGAGAGTAAGTGGATTCTCGATAGTGGATGCTCGCGACATATGACGGGAGACGCAAATCTTTTTGCATCACTATCGATGAAAAGAGAAGGATACGTATCCTTCGGTAACAATTTCAAAGGGCATATAATAGGTAACGGTATCATTGGTCATCCTCCTTCTCCTGTTATAAAGGATGTCTGCCTAGTGACCGAGTTAAAGCATAACCTGCTCAGCATTAGCCATCTTGCTGATCATGGATATGATATTAACTTTGGACAAAACTGTTGCTACATCTACGATAGGTCAACAGGAGACATTGCTTTTGAAGGGAAAAGAGAGGACAATATCTATTTTCTATCTCTATAAATACTAACCATGCAGGTAGATGTTTATATGCACACAAAGACGAACGACTACTATGGCACCAGCGTCTCGGTCATGCCAACATGGATGCTATATCCAGGCTTTCTACCAAGAAGCTAGTGAGAGGATTGCCTGACATCACATTCAAAAAGGACACGGTATGTGCCGAATGTGAACTTAACAAGGCAACTAAATCCTCATTTCATTCCATCAACTCTGTAAGTACTACTAGACCCTTGCAATTACTCCATATGGATTTATTTGGTCCTAGTAGAATAGCTAGCCTTGGTGGCAAACTATATGCTTTTGTTATTATTGATGATTTTTCGAGATTTACTTGGGTTTTCTTTCTCGCTAATAAAAGCGATGCTATCTCTGTTTTCAAAGTTTTTGTAAATAAAGTTCAAAACGAAAAAGGCTACATGATTACTCGAATCCGAAGTGATCATGGAGGCGAATTCGTAAATTCAGATTTTGAAAGTTTTTGTAATGCAAATGGTATTGATCATGAATTTTCCTGTCCTAGAACTCCTCAACAAAATGGTGTTGTGGAGCGGAAGAATAGGACTCTTGGCGATATGGCTAGAGTCATGTTGAATAAATTTTCTCTTCCGAAATATTTTTGGGCAGAAGCTGTAAGTACAGCATGCCACATTTTAAATAGGGTGCTTATTCGTCCCATTTCGAAGAAAACACCCTATGAGCTTTGGTTTGGGAGAACCCCAAATGTTTCTTATTTCAGAGTTTTTGGCTGCAGATGTTTTATCCTTAACACCAAAGACAACTTAGGCAAATTTGATGCCAAAGCTGACGATGGTATCTTTCTTGGTTATGCTGCCAAAAGTAAGGGATATAGAGTTTTCAATAAACGCTCACTTATTGTGGAGGAGTCAACAAATGTGACTTTTGATGAAGATAACAGTGCAGTAAGTACTCTTGATGATGATGTTGTGCCATCAACTTCCTCTACTCCAATGAATACTTCAACTGAAACTAATTCTCTGGAGGGTTTGCCTAAGAAATTCTCATTCAAACCTTCACATCCAGAAAATTTAGTCATAGGTGAAGTGTCACGTGGAGTTACTACTAGATCATCATTAAGAGACTCTGTTGCTAGCACTGCCTTCATTTCACAAGTAGAGCCTAAAAACATTTCTGAAGCTTTTACTGATGAATTTTGGATCTCTGCTATGCAAGAAGAACTCAACCAATTTGAAAGAAGCCAAGTATGGGAACTAGTTCCTAAACCGGCCAATCATTCAATAATTGGTACCAAATGGGTGTTTAGAAACAAAGTAAATGAAGATGGTTCAGTCACACGTAACAAAGCTCGTCTAGTAGCTCAAGGATACAACCAAGAGGAAGGTATCGACTACGATGAGACATATGCTCCTGTTGCTAGACTTGAATCCATTCGGATGCTTTGTGCTTTTGCCAATCATCAGAACTTTAAATTATTTCAAATGGATGTTAAAAGTGCTTTCTTGAATGGCTTTATTAAGGAGGAAGTTATGTCAAACAACCCCTGGCTTTGAAAATCACAAATTTCCCGACCACGTGTTCAAGCTAAAGAAAGCGCTTTATGGCCTTAAACAAGCTCCCAGAGCTTGGTATGAAAGGCTAAGCAGCTTCCTGCTTGAGAAAGGTTTTTCTAAAGGGAAAATTGACACTACACTGTTTATCAAATCTTTCAAAGACACCATTCTATTAATTCAAATTTATGTTGATGATATTATTTTGGATCTACTGATGAAACTCTTTGTCAAGAATTTGCCAAGTGTATGCAGACAGAATTTGAGATGAGCATGATGGGAGAGCTCAACTACTTTCTTGGCCTGCAAGTAAAGCAACTGGCAAATGGAACTTTCATCTGTCAATCGAAGTATACCAAGGACATGCTGAAGAAGTTCGACCTTGACAACGTCAAACCAATTAGCACGCCAATGGCTACTTCAACCAAACTCGAACCAGATGAGAGCGGCAAACCTGTTGATCAACGTAAGTATCGAGGTATGATAGGCAGCTTACTTTATTTAACTGCTAGTCGCCCCGATATCATGTTTAGTGTTTGCCTATGTGCTAGATATCAAGCAAATCCTAAGGAATCTCACATGACCGCGGTTAAGCGTATCTTTCGATACCTTAAGGGTACGGTTACAGTGGGCCTATGGTATCCCAAGTCAACATCATTTGACCTCATCGGTTACTCTGATGCTGACTTTGCTGGATGCAAGGTCGACCGTAAAAGTACGAGCGGCACGTGTCATTTGTTAGGAAAGGCTCTAGTCTCATGGTTTAGCAAGAAGCAGAACTCTGTCGCACTATCCACAACAGAAGCTGAATATATAGCAGCTGGGCGTTGTTGTGCACAGATTCTGTGGATGAAGCAAACCCTTGAAGACTATAAGTTATCTTTCATGCATATTCCTATATTCTGTGACAATACTAGTGCCATCAATTTGACTAAGAACCCTGTCTGTCACTCACGCACTAAACACATTGAGATCAGACACCACTTTTTGCGTGATCATCAGCAAAATGGCACGATTAACTTAGAATTTATTGACACTGATCATCAGCTGGCAGACTCTTTACTAAGCCACTATCCGAAGAGCGCTTCAATTTTCTTTGTCGTGAACTTGGAATCTTAGATGAAGCAGTCATAAATTGAAACTCACCTGCGTAAATATCGTGTATATTGTGATTCCTTACAAAGAATTTGGTATGGGTACAAGCCGAAAGGGTCCTTCTGACAACAAGGCGTAAAAGCCTAAGCGACACGGTGCACTAGTCCTCAGGACTACCGCTAGCTGGGATCCGGCCCCTGCAGCTAACCCATGGCAAATTTGGACTATTGAACCACAGTATATGTCCTTATTATTATATGGCTTTCAATTTAATATTGCCTAATTGACATTTTCTAAAAGTTCATTCTATTTTCTGTATACCTCTCTATCTATTTCTTTCATTCAACACTCTTTGTTATTCCCGACTGTCATTTTGTTTAATTATTGAACTTTTCTTCCTGACTTTTGCCTTTTTAAGTTCTGGACTATTGAGCCAGAACTCGGGCCGAACTCCCCTATCAGAGTTCGGGCCGAGTTCGGTCCCTAGGTTCCAGAATCGGGATCTGGCTCCACCGTTGGATCTTTTCTAATCCAATGGTCCATATTTCACCCGACCAAAAGACAAAACCCTACTTTATGTCGGGATTCTACCTCTCTCTTCACTATTACCACCTTTTTTCACCTATACACATTCTTTCCTTGAAACCCTAACCCTAGTTTTTGATCCAGAGTACCCCATTGTTTCTCAAATCAACAAAAAGGTGTCTCCTCTCCATTATCCTCCATTGCTCTTTACCTGTTTGAGGTATCATTCATATTTTCTATCTTCTAGTTAATATCTTTTAATGGCTCCTTGCTTGTTCAATCGTGGGAAGAGGATTCGCATTGAGAGTATTTCCTCTTCAGATTCTTCTCCATCAATTGAACAAATCATTGAACTTCCTCAACCACCTCACCCTTTATTCAATCCACCTCGTCTACATCCTTCCACTTATGACAATAGACTTTTTGTCTCACTTGATGCATCAAACAACTGGTTTAGTGACTTTCGGAATCGTCAGGTATTCACGGGACATCCTATCAATTTTTCAATATTCTCTCAATATGATTCTTTATTCCATGACCTTATATTGATGAACTTGTCACTACATCCTCTGCTATTTATCATCATGCCATTCAAATGTTCTACTGCAACTTAACCTTTGATGATCTTCGTATTTATTCACGAGTTGCTGGTATCGATATCTCGTTTGATGACTTTGAATTAGCAGAATTCTTGATCTTCTTGAGCCAAGTTCTTGGGAAAGACTTGTTGATGCTCGCTCGTTCCATTTTCCCAACGGACTTTCTCTTGAAAGCTTCAAGGACGATTTGTGCACTCCTTACACACGTCCTCGAAAGCTCATGACAAAATATCTCAACCCATATTTTTCTGATCTTCATTGGATCATTTCTAACACCATTCTACCCAAGATCGGTTCCCCTGATGAAATTACTTATCTTGAAATTTCTGCTCTTTATCATCTTCACTTTGGAATTCATTTCAATCTTCCACGTACTATGATGGACTGGATGATTCGCTGTAGGAGGAAACCACGAGCTTTGGTTTATCCTCTGTATCTTCCTATGATCTTTCGTGCTTTTCACATACCACTTGATGCTTGTCCGTTTCTGCCGGCACCTACCTTTCTATCTCCGGCACGACTCCTTCAGCCTGTTGCTGCTACTAATTCGTCTGCTGATGAGGAGCCTAACGCCCCTCCACTCGGTCAGACTGCACCTCCTGCTACCTTGGATTCACTTCAGACTATGCTTCGCGATCGTTTTGCTATTGAGGATGATCGCTGGACGCAGCATGATTACCGTACCACTCTGCAGATTAGTGCCCTTGGGAACTCTGCATGATATGCGGTATTCACTTGCTCGTCATCCTGATCTGCATATGCCTATTGAGAGGGATCCAGCGCGCGCGGGTTATCGCATTGATGATCCGTGGGTCATGCAGTATATGGATCCAGATGATACTTTTGTGGATCTTCAGATGTTCCAGGACCTTTTCGTTGGATCTTTCCATGGTCCATCAGATGTTCCAGGACCTTCTCGTGCTCCATGATGGAGACTGGCTACTATCTGCTGCTGCCACTGCTGATGGTCTTAGTTTTTGCTTTCAGTTATTTAGTTTCTTATGGATTCATGTAGCTGGTTTTATATACTATGTTTATGAGTTGGCCACTTGGTTTGGTGGATGACATTATCTATCTTTATTATCATTCTATGTCAATGCTTATTTTGCTCCATATTATACTGTTTCTTCTCTTAGTGTGGTTGCATTACTATTCATTGTTTATTATATTGCTAACTGCCAAAAGGGGGAGAAACATATGTATATTTTGTGCTTGTTTTGGGATACTATTACTGGCTCTATGCATTCGTATATCTGTGTATATCTGTGCTTCTTGCTCTGGAAAATATCATCTATCAGATCACAGGAACTATGCAATTTGTACGGGGGAGAGCTATAGCTTCTAGCTCGACACCGCTCATGGTTTACGGGGGAGCTATTTTCGCTTAGCTCAGGCATCGTTTATGGGGGAGCTATGGAGCTATATTACAATCAACTGTGTCCAGGTATGAATATTGAAATATACATATATTATTTTGTCAATTATCAATTGGAGATTGTTGACACAAAGTCACAGTCAACCAATATTGACTATATTGACCAAATAATACTTGTATAAATTCAATACGACACACGACGACTGCATTCAGTTCAAGACAGATGACAGCTCAGTCTTCAGCTCTCAGTGTGTTCTGGAGTCTGTATTTTATGATTTCATTGAGTCTAGATTTATGTACTGAGTTATGCTGAGCTCTTGGAACTTAGTATACAAGCCTACCCAAAATCCCAAGCTCCACCAAAACCAAATTGCCCACAAGTCCCTCTTAGGACCATTCTGTGCTCTGGAGACAGAGTTCGGGCCGAACTCTGCCTCCACCAGAGTTCGGGCCGAACTCTGTCCCCTAGAAATCAGGAACCCTAATTTTAGGGTTAGCTGTTTGCTAGCTGTCCAACGGCCAAATTTTTGAATTTCCTTACCCGAATTCTGGCCGAATTCTGTCCCTAAAATCAGTATAAATAGGCATGAATTCTCTCATTTTGAATCACTCAATCTTCTCTTCTCTTCTCTCCTACAAGCTCTATAAGCCATACCCTTCCCATCTACTAGCCACAAGCCTCCTAAGTCTCGAGTGCTCAGCATCTCTCATTTAGGATTCTTGTGCAAGAGTGAAGAAATCGCTTGGACAATTCCAAGCAAATCGCCACTGCGATTCTCTGTAAGAAGTTGACGTGCTCTTCTGAAGAAAAGGCACGGGTTGTAAGCTACTATTTCACAAATAGTGGATTTAATCCTGAGCTAGAGTTCTCAGGCCTGGACTAGTCCTCCACGAGGGAAACCAGGTTAAAATTGCTGTGTTTGCGTATGCTCTCTTGTCTTTCATTTACATTCCGCATTTTACTCTGACTATTCATTGTTAGTGAAAGAGTTAATTTTTATTGGTCATTATACATATATACTCTATTCACCCCCCCTCTAGAGTTGCCAAACTGTTCTTCAAACAGGTCCAGTCAGGACAGGAGCGAGCACAATACATCTCATGCAGTTCATATCATGTCAGGAAATATAAAGCAGGCAATAGAATAAGATACATGAAACGCTGTAAGGATTACATAAAAATATAGAGATATTTGATAACTGGAAATATATACATGATAAGTAAGAACTGTAAGTGACTAGTGATTTAGAGTACGATGGCATGTAATTGGCTTAGGTTGTACATAATGAACATGAAAAGTAACAGAGTGTACATGATGGGTAAATCACATGACCATTTATACTCACCCCTACCCACAATCAATACACAAGGATCTATTCAAGTTATGTTACGGACATGATGTTTTGGTTATACAAGAAACACATGAGGAAATATGAGCGTACGTAAAAGAACATGAGAGTACATGAACGTACATATAAGAACATGAGAGAATATGAGTGTACATGAATAACGCAGAAGCAAGGAATACATGATGTACATGAACACATGTCATAAAGTATCCGATGCGCCCGCTAAGGGGGTAACATCCCAAGAAGAGATCCGTATAGTACCAATCCGTGATGATAACGTGACAGCATCAAGTAAAAGTAATCTAGAACGAGAATATAATTCGTGACAAGTATGAAACGATCGAGAATGTACTCGCCTGATATCTGAATGTCCAAGGTAAGATACTGTCCGAGGAGAGGTGTTTGGCTCCTAATTAGAACAGCACAAGTCACAACATGTCCAGAAGGGTAATATAAAGCACTACAATACATTCTACATGAATCTAGGTCAAACTAGGCCAAAGTCAACCCTTGGTCAACTCTGGTCAACTGCACTAGTCAAACTAGGTCAACTAGGTCATGTCCTAATCCAGTAAGCCTTACTAGGCCTAACCAAGACTATCCTAGCAAGCACACATCAATACAAGGCTATACAAGCCAACATACACCCAACTCTATATAGCATGCAATTATTCAATACTCAAATAGGCAAGAATTCACATTGGATATACACTAGGTAATCTATTACTTTAAGCTATATATGTCTACACATATATACACATGCATATATTGGTATTCAACATTAGGTCTATAATCATGGCATTTCAAATGGTTATATAAACTTATATTACAACACAATATGCTAACATATATTAATATACATACATAGCTAAGTTAACTATATTCATAAATACTTATTTAAGGCTATGTTGTGTATGTGAACATGGCAAAGGGGTAAGTGAGGGTTAAATGGGCATACATAGTGTATACATATCAAAGAGTGTCAAAGTATAAGTGAACAATGTGTCAAGTGTGATAGTGTCAACATAGTGTAAGGGGGTACATGAGGTAATATAGGATTTGTGTTAACATAGAACATTACATCTCATTAACTTGTATATTGCATACATTCATCTATTATTTACATACATTCATGCTTGCATTCATTCATCATTATTCTCTTGCACCACTATATGCACCATACATTACATACTATGGAACCTACATATTCATTACAAGCCATACTTATACATGCTTACATTAGATAGGATAGTTACACCTCATACATCATTTATTTAACCATTTACTCATGCTTGTATTCTCTATTTAATTACATAATGTATATACATTAACATGGGTTAAAATCAAATAGAACATTATATTATACACAAGGGTGCACAAATGTATATGCCGAATAGTAACTCCTACTAATATCAATACTGTACCATCTTAGCATGAATTAAAATTTAGGATTAAAGTATGTTATAGATCTATGTGTTAGCTTTCCGAAACTTTAAACGGATCGCGTTTTCGTTTTCGGAAACTCCCGGAATCGCGAAAACACCGAGAACGCGTTTGTCTTTCGTACAGCTGACACTCAAATAATTCTCCAGAAAGTTACATAAAGAATTAGGCCTATTAATACATGTTTTTGGAAAGCTAACTTCAATACGCTTCTTCTAAAAAAACGGGAGATTAAACCGAGCTTTGAGCTAGAAGTTATGACATTTCTAAGCTAGGGCTGAAATTAAAAACGTGGATAAAAATCATGACGGATTTAGGTAGTTTGAGACAAAAGAACACAAGTATATAACATAATATATCAAGAACTCACTCTCTACCTAATATATATATAGACACTATAGAAACATCTCCAATACAAAAATGAGATTAAACATGTAATAATTCATTCATACATAACAACAACAGTGTGTCCAAATTTGGGATTTTCCCACATGGACACAACCACAACACAAAGGACACTCCTATGACCTCCAAATGGACACAAATGGAGATACAACTATGGGGTCATTCCTATGGGTTCAAAATAGACCTATATGCATGAGGAAATAAAAAGGAGGGATTTATACCTCCCGGTAGATCGAATCGAAGAAAAGCCTTCCCGGAGCGACACCGACACGTAGAGATTCCAAAAGGACACGAACGAGCTCCGAATCCTCCCAAACTTGGGTAGCTTCCTCCTTGGCTAGAATGGAGAAGAAAGAAGATTTGGTGGTGAAATGGAATGATTTGGTGGAGAAATTGCTAGGGATTGCTCTCTAGGAATTTGGGGAAAACAAGAGAGAGAGTGTGGATGAGAATAATGAAATGAACTTGAGCCTATCCTCTTCCAAAGTGGCTGGCCATATGGGACTATTTGTCCTATTATGGTAAGGTCCAAAATGCCCCCACTAACCTATTCTATGAGTATTAGGAAAGGGCTAATTGGTTGGGGCTAAATTAGTTATTCTAAAGTCTCTAATCACACTAACCTTATCCATAATAATTAGTCTAACCTCTAACTAAATATT
The DNA here is from genome assembly GCA_029216955.1 of Iris pallida. NCBI lineage: Eukaryota > Viridiplantae > Streptophyta > Magnoliopsida > Asparagales > Iridaceae > Iris > Iris pallida. The sequence continues at coordinate 14,805 of JANAVB010024870.1, forward strand.
TCTATCATGTGGACTAAATTAATATCATGTGGGCCATGCCTAACTAGTGTGTGGATTCCACTAGAGTCAACTACCCCCGGGTCCCCGTTTCAAGTCGGATTGAGTTGAAATTCGAACCCGACTCAAATAACCCCAAACAATATCATAAATAATAAAAATATCAAAATAATTCAAAGAGGTCAAATGCAAAATATCCTTAGGCCAAAAATGATATTAAAATATAATCACATAGTTAGGCTCTAGGTCAAACAGTCTCTAGGGTTTCACTAGCAAAACGTCAAAACCACAAGTCATTGATTTAAATATTTTAAAATAATTTAAAATCACCAAAAATCATATCATGAATTAAATATCATTATTAAAATAATTATAAACACAAATTTCAAAATTACCCTCATTTGGGAAACTGGGTGCTACAACTCTACCCACCTTAGAAAAATTCTGTCCTCGAAAAAATGTCCATACTCCCTCTAGGTCAAACCCCACAATCAAAGTCCCAGATTAAAACAAATCATGTGATCAAAAGGACGACATACAGGATCATGGCATACGGTGGTAGTGAAAGTCTCATTTAGGTATACTAGTCATGCTAACCGAAACGGTCATAGGGTATCAAAACATACAAGCAATCTAGGTGCTAACTAGAGAAGTTACAGAAACAACAAACCATCAAAACTGTAAGGCGGTCTACCATCCTATATGAAACTGGTACTTATCAAAACAAAATAAAGGCAACTACCAATTATCTGAAAAAGGGTACAGAAAATCAAATTCAAAAATTAAGGAATTGAAAATCACTTGCATTGAAATCCAAATCACAATATATATATACAGAGAGAGCGTTAGAGAGGAAAAACTAACATTATGTAATGTTATGTGGTTTGTATGTGTATGGGTGTATGTGAAATATACATGAAATTGTATATGAGCTATCATGTTACACTACTCATGGCATATGGGTTAACAACCTATAATACACAACCTATTTAATCATAACATGCATGGCTAACCATAAACATCTATAAGAGGTAGAGATTTAGTTATGTATATACATATTTATAACATGTATGCCTAAGCTCTATATATATCTATACAAGTATGTGATCATAACATAGAGAGGAAATGTTATGTTACATGACATCGCGAGCGCGGCTCGCGGGCGCGCGGCAGAAAAGTGCGCGGCGCGCGGCAGAAAGTGCGCGGGCGCGCGCGCGCAAGTCGCGCATTATGCGCGGACAAAATCGCCCACGGCGCACGTTGCGCGCAAGCACGGCGCACGGGCGCACGACAGAGAAGTGGGCAGGCTCGCGGCACGCAAGTGGCGCATTGCGCACGAACAAAATGTCGCAAAAAAAGTGCGCGGGCGCGCGGCCGCAAGTGGCGTATTACGCGCGGGCAAAATCGCCCACGGTGCACGTTGCGCGCAAGCACGGCGCACGGGTGCGTAGCAGCGAAGACACTGCGCGTGGCACTGTTCATCGTCCCGACAGTACCAAAAGTGGGGAACCCATGAACATAAAAATGGCATAACTTGCTCATACGAAGTCGAAATCAAGCGGTTCAAAAGCCAAAATTGGGTAGAATTGAATTTCCTACAACAAAAACTATTAGATTTTGAAAATAACCAAGTTCTAGAGATCAAAACCAAGAAAAACCGAAAAAGTTATAAACTTAGATCTACAAGAATCCATCCATCAAGTTCAAAAATGTCAAGTTCTAAAGAGGCTTAGAGTCAAGTAAGGAGAGAATGGAACAATAATTGATCCATCATGAAGCAAGTTGCACTTGCCTAGGCTTGGTAGGGGGAGGAAATGAAGAAGATGAAGAAGTAAATGCAAATAATGGAGGAGAGAGAAGAAGTTGACTTATATAGCAACCCCTCTCATCTTAACCCAATATAAACCAAACCAAGCCAAGCCAAGCCAAGTCATGTTGAACCAAGTTGAACCAATCAAGTCAAGATTTAAACCAAGGCTAAGCTAAGCAAGATAAGTCAAAATACGGGCCACCTGACAATTGTCAGAAATTCGTATACGTATCCTGAAAAATACGTATAACGGAAAATGAGAGTGACAGCCTTTGGATGGAGTCGAGTTGATGGTGTACACAGTTAGAACTCAATGTCTGGGCCTAAGATTTGGCTACAACGAAGGCGACGTGCTTCGGCACGATGTGGCATCGAGTGTTAAGTCGTTGGCATCGAGTTGCATGAGTTAGACTTGGAGTGTTGCGAGTTAAGTCGAGAAGGGCCGTAGGGCAAGTTGGATGAAGTTACGTTGAGTTGCTGGACACGACCTCGAAATATGAGGCACGGCCGCATTGTCACAACCAAAGTATAGGAAAGACTAAGCGAGTAGGCACTGCCTCAGAGATATTGAAACACGAATCGAATTTATGGTACGACCGAGTCATTACGTCACAGAGTATGGCACGAAAGACAAGTATGAGTCGGTGCGTTGACATTACAAGCACGAGAAAGGTCTTGAGGCAAGGATAAGGAAGTTATCGGTACGATAGCACGGTGATGGTCTAGAGACACAAAATAGGCCAAGGCGTCGGTCCTAAAATTGATCCTAAGACAAGAATAGAAAGATAATCTCTAAAGGATATGTTGCACAAAGTAAATGAACGTGTCAATTTTGTATGGGTGGGCGAGGAGCTCACTCCACCAGTACAGTTGAGTATCCACCAGTACAGTTGAGTATTGACACCAACACAGTCTTCATGTGCAGGCACAGGTAGAAGCTCGTGGTGCGGAGCTCGCTTGGATGCGTCGAGGCACGGAGTTCCTTGGCGATTCGAAGTGTACGGCCGCATGGAGTTAAGACTTATACGGGACATAATGTATGGACGTCGTCTTCCGAAGCATCCGCTGGTTCAAGACTTGTATTGAGAGAAGAGAGAGAGCTGAGTGACTTGTAATGTGAGAAGAGTGAGCTCGAGCGACTTGTAATCTTGGCCTTACGCCCTATTGTAATCTTGTTCCAATATTAATAAAATGCATCTTTTGAACAACTTGTGTTTCGTTCTAAATTTTCGCTGCTATTATTCAATGTCTCGGCTTGGGACTTCTGTGCGACGACCCCGTCGTAGCCGCTGTAATCGGTCGTTATGGAACCCGCCTTATACGAGCGCAATCTAGGCTCGTGCGGTATCACGCCTTAGCGAGGACGATCGCTCCTACGGAAGCGGGGCGTGACATAATGGTATCAGAGCACGACTTTACGTCCTTGGACTATCGATTGAATTCTTTAACTCCGATGTTTCCGCAAACTCTGAATGTTGCTTCCGCAAAGTTGTTATCGTTGGTGCGCTCTCTCTCAAATGTCCCACGGGATGTCTATACAATAAGTCTAAATAATTTGCGAAATGTAGGAGAACAGTTTTTGATAAGAAACAAAAAGATGGTTCACGTAAGCACGGTTGGCTAAATCGGGCTGGACATATACGCCAAAGTTGCGTCGACTATAGCAAAGTCGAGTACGGGTTCATAATATTTTGAGCTAGAACGAGTTGGAATTGATTGAGTAAATGAGATGACTATCGATAGGGGTACTATCGAGCGACGATAACGTCGGTACGATATAGATGTGGGTGCTTGGATTTTGAGGAATCGTTCGGATAGAAATTCGAGGAAATAGTTTATGAATCGAATGATAAGTTGAGGATTTGTTGAATGACTTCATCCCTGAGTGGTGTATGCGATAGCCTCAGGGATGTCGATCGATCGATTGAGGATGCGGGGTGTCAATGAGTCTATTAGCAAGCGTTACATTATACAAAGCCGTAGATTGAGTATCGTTGAATGAGTTTTAGTCTTGAAGTTTGACGAGTTGATTCGAACAACCTAGAAATGATGCACAAAGAACGTGCACGGGATTAAGGATTACGCGAGTTGAAATGCGAAGATGATTGAGTAGGTGAAACTGAATCGAAGAAAAATTAGGATGTACGAATGGACGACTTGATCGAAGAAATCAATACGGATCATATACGAGAAGTTAGCACGACAGAAAGATAATGTGTATAAAAGTTTGATTCGAATGTTTAAAAATGACTCTGAGGATTGGAATGGATGTTGCTCGATGAATTGAGTTAGCAAAGAATGATACGAATTGAAAGAATACGTTGATCGATGAATTAAGATAGACGGATAAACGATACGTGAATTTGGGTTGAGAAAATTGATGTTGTGAACGATTCGAAGGATGATCGAACTTGAATTTGAATGTTGAAGAAATTATCCAGTCGGACGCTAGCATCATTCGTACGACTCGAAATTCGTTACAGAAGAAGATCGACAGGTTACGCATATCATCGATGATATTGAGGCGTATCAAAGATCAATATGCGCTAACTCGGGGGTACTCTAACACGGTGAATGACGATCGTGCAAGTGTTATAGTTCTGATGGATGCAATACTTAGGACTTTGATTGAAATGAATATTGGATGTTCACAATCGTGTCTTGCTGATTGCGTTGATAACCATAACGTCGACGATCTTGTCTTGCGCGAGCACAACTCTAGCCTCGCACATACATTGCGTTGAATTTGGGGCGATCGTTCCGCGTGAGCGTTGACATGGTGATTCATGTCGCGGGAACGATCGAACTTGAAAAATCAGGATGCGGCAACTTGGGTTGTCTCGACTTGTTGGTTTGATGCGAAAGAAAATTCAAGGATATTTAGACTTGCGATTGATGATTGAGTAAACTTGAGGATTGAGTAGATCCAATCCGCGTATCGAGAGCGAATTAGTCGAGACACAAAACAAGAGTTATGTCCCGATGAGGATGATTATCCCACAAGAGCGTGCATGGTGATTCATGTCCACCGTAGATAATCTGACTCGCGTGAGATCGGGGCACAACATATTGTTAAGTCAGACGACCTTATGATCGATTACGTGAATTGTGATGAACGACTTAGGAAATACAAAGTACAAATTATGGTTTAGCGATGAATCGTGTCGTAGCGTGCTTGACATGGGAAGGAGATTGTGTCGAACGTGTTCGAAGAGAAAGACTATACGAAATGGCTTGATGAACGAGTGATATGTTCTTATCGAGGATTGGTTAAATATGAGTTATCGTAGGATGGCTTTGCGGAATGACTCAGACCCCGTGCAACGAATGTCGGGATGTGTGTAGGAAATCTATGCTCGAAGTTTAGAAATCGGAGTGATGCGAGCTTGGTAGAAAATTCCGTACTATCAATTTGGTTTGACCTTAGGATGGGGTCAGTGTTGATATTGTTGTTCAGGAACTATGATTCCAATACTGACGGATGGCTTTAGCCTAAAGATATAGCCTAGAGGTTAGGCGGACGTCCCTACGCGAAGACATAGGAATTATGGAGGCACCACTCATGAGGCCCGGTTAATATGCATGTATATCAGGGACGCTCGAATATGTGCACGATCCGACTCGAGTGGTGATGGCGGATTCTCTATCACGAGGCTTGGTTGAAATGCATGTATTTTGGGGACGTCTAGAATATGTACACGATCCAACTAAGTGATACGTTGAATCAAGTGAGACTTGAGGAACGAGAAAGTGTCGAAGATTTTGAGATCGTGAGTTTCGAAGAAATGTTGATGGTAATACGATCATTAAATTGAGACGAGTTTGAATGTTGGTTGATCGGTTGGTGTGCCTTACGACTAAGTCAGCGATAGGCACGAGTGTGGCTCGAATTGAAGGAAACACATAGGAGTAGTGTGTGCGAGAAACGTAGGATGTTGAATCGAGTTATAAGTCGATAAGTGTACTCAGTTAGTTTCGAGGACAAAACTTTTTCTGAGTGGTGTATGATGTAGTGCCCCGTCCCACTCAGTCAATCGGAGAAATCGAAACGCCGACGACGTTCGGACTTGATCTTGCAACGGCTACTCGAAGACATCGCTCAGGTAGGATAGTTTCGGTGAACTTGCCTCATCTTAGCCTTCACATAATAAATTGCGTGTTTTCAACTTGCACAATAGGCTTGATAATAAAAGAGACGAATCCACATAGCTAAGAGAATAATCCCGACGGGTTGAAATGGATTAGAACATGGAAAAAGGTCCCACGGTCTGCTTAGAAGTCGGCTCAGCATGATTTTAAATGATACTCGGTCCTTCGTCCCGTGGCTTGGGAGAAGGAAAGTTGGTCTTTGGTGCAAAAGCTAAGAGTTAGCCTAAGTCATAGGCGTCGCCCGTATAAATGCTTGATAAAGCGTGCACGGTTCCACGATGCAAGGCTTGGCATAGCCTTTGCTCGTCCCTCGAGTTAAGTTGTAGGCTTGATTAAGTTAGGCAAAGTTATGCCAGTCGACCTAAGTCGTTCCAAGTGTTGTCCCGCTCTTTCTGCGGTTGTCAAGTTAAATAGTCCCACGATCCCAAGGCCCGTCATAAGAGGTATGACTTGGGCAATAGCGTTGCGTAGAACACGAATTGGTTTAAGGCACGAGCCACAGTTGGTTCAGTGGAAAGTTATCCACGGTCTTTCGATACTTAAGGAACACGTTATGTTCAAGTTAAGTGGGAAGGCTATGCAGTAGTCGTTCCCGGAGTTCAAAGAATGTTAAGTCTAAGCGATGGTTAGTCGCCGAAAGGAAATATGTTGGGACTATAGGTTAGTCGCCGAGGCAACCCTGGTTTGGGCTCTGCAAAAGAAGTATGAAAAATGGAAGGAGTAAAGAAAAGGAACTAAGTGATGATGATGAGGCCATACATTTACGTTAAGTCTAGAAGTTAGCATAGGTGCGCGGTCATGGACAACTTGTCGACAAGGGCAATTGTTTCTTCGAGCGCCACCCCGGGGCCACGGGACCGACTCAGCCTGGGAAGAAACGCGGTAATAGCCGAGCTGGGTAATAGGCAATGGTAGTTCAGGGACTTGCATCGGAGATCACGACTTACTGTACAAGGATCCCGTTTGCCAGGCTATGTCCACGATGGCTATTTAATGCCAGTGACCATTCATATAGATGGGTCGGCACGGGCGGTAATCCGCATGTGTGCCTTTGGATGGAGTCGAGTTGATGGTGTACACAGTTAGAACTCAATGTCTGGGCCTAAGATTTGGCTACAACGAAGGCGACGTGCTTCGGCACGAGATATGGCATCGAGTGTTAAGTCGTTGGCATAGAGTTGTATGAGTTAGACTTGGGCTGTTGCGAGTTAAGTCGAGAAGGGCCGTAGGGCAAGTTGGGTGAAGTTACGTTGAGTTGCTGGGCATGACCTCGAAATGTGAGGCACGACCGCGTTGTCACAACCATAGTATAAGCAAGACTAAGCGAGTAGGCACTGCCTCAGAGATATTGAAGCACGAATCGAGTTTATGGCACGACCGAGTCGTTACGTCACAGAGTATGGCACAAAAGATAAGTATGAGTCGGTGCATTGACATTGCAAGCACGAGAAAGGTCTTGAGGCAAGGATAAGAAAGTTCGGTGCGATAGCACGGTGATGGTCTAGAGACACAAATAGGCCAAGACGTCGGTCCTAAAATTGATCCTAAGGCAAGAATAGAAAGACAATCGTTAAAGGATATGTTGCACAAAGTAAATGAACGTGTCGGTTTTGTATGGGTGGGCGAGGAGCTCACTCCACCAGTACAGTTGAGTATTGACACCCACACAGTCTTTATGTGCAGGCATAGGTAGAAGATCGTGGTACGGAGCTCGCTTGGATGCGTCGAGGCATGGAGTTCCTTGGCGATTCGAAGCATGCGACCGCATGGAGTCAAAACTTAAACGAGACATAATGTATGGACGTCACCTTTCGAAGCATCTGCTGGTTCAAGACTTATATTGAGATAAGAGAGAGAGCTGAGTGACTTGTAATGTGAGAAGAGTGAGCTTGAGCGACTTGTAATCTTAGCCTTGCGCCCTATTGTAATCTTGTTCCAATATTAATAAAATGCACCTTTTGAACAACTTGTGTTTCATTCTAAATTTTTGCTGCTATTATTCAATGTCTCTGCTTGGGACTTCTGTGCGACGATCCCGTCGCAGCCGCTGCAATCGACCGTTATGGAACCCGCCTTGCACGAGCGCAATCTAGGCTCGTGCGACATCACGCCTTAGCGAGGACGATCGCTACTACGGGAGCGGGGCGTGACATTGTAGAGGCCCAAAAATTATACTCTGAAACCAGACTGGCACAAGACCTTTAATGTGCAGCCAGAAGCATAGTTGATGTCATTATGTGAGTAGGAAGAATTATAGTTATGGTGCAGAATTCAAGGCTTAGTCCATTCTTGTATCATGCTGTTATTTAACCTATACGAGAAGATTCAAGTCGTAGCAACATCTCTCCTAATGCATGATGGATAGTCACTGTAGGGAACGCTCAACCCATTTATTGAGATATATGGAGGATTGTTGGTGGTTTTGCCTTTGGACTAGGAAAGATAGTCCCACATCGGCTACACCAAATGGTAAGTATCTCAATATATTGCATTGCTTGTGTTGAGGTGTACACATGAGGTGTGGTGGGGCACAAGTGTGTGTCATGTGGAAGTATTTTTCTAGAAGAAAAAAAGGATTAATTCCAACAAAGATGTAATTTAATTTTTGTTGTGCAGACTCAGACTCAGACACGGACTCCAGGATGTCTCGTGCATGTACGGGAGTGTTCGGGGGGTAAGCGTAGACTGGCACACTTCTACGATGATTGTGGAATGATCTAAAATATTAAATTCTATTTTTGAGTATTGGTATTTTAGTCCTATATCGGATAGGAGAAGATGTGAAGTCTCACTCTACTCTATAAATAGATCCCCTTGGCCTCATTTGAAAGATGCACCAAAGAAGATAGTTAAGGGAGTCCGTAAAGTCCAGAAAGCCCGTTCAAGTCTCAAATATTGACTAACAAGCGTTCCAGAAGTTCTCTAGAACTTGCTGGTTCCTGGAAGCGGATCGTATATAGGAGAATCTTGCTTTGAGCAACGGTAATCTTATCACCCCAGCAAAGCCTTTCTCTTTCTTCTTTCATTCTCTTCTTCTTTGATCTAATCAGATACTTCTTGTGGGCTTTCGTCGCTGCTGCTGCTAGCAACTCGATTTGTACCTTCCTGTCATGCCCTAGAACCAGAATACTGGAGAGCGGGGAATGACTCAGCCAGCTACGTATTACGGATAGGTGAATATCGTATAATATGATCAATGCTGTCTAAAAGACGAGGGGGTGCATACTACATGAAAGTCTTACTATGGTCACTTTACATCTATTGTCTCAATCATTCAAACAAGAAACAGAAATAGAGAACATGTAAGATAAAACAGTAAGGCGTCCCAAACGCTCAGTCAAAATGTTCTTTATATCTGACTTTACAAAATATATCCAGATGATGTAGCAAAGTATACACAATTGTTTATCAGCTGCAGCCTGACTTTAGTTATAATTATGCAAAAGTAATTTACAAGACAATCCGACTAACATGTCAGTGCCAAACAACAAGTATAAAGTAAATAACAAAACGAGCGGGGAGGTAAGGAACCCACTCGAGTCCTCCTGCGATCATCCCTCTAGTATTGACCATCTTGGAGGTAGAAGTAAGCTGAGTCCTCGGGGACCGGCTCTAAATCTGGTCATGCAAAACCAGAAAGGTTAGACCTCTAATAGCAAGTACCGCAAGGAAGCACGATATGCAAAATTAAAACCAGTAATGAGAAAATATGATAATAGATCTCTGCCAGCTACTAAGATTCACATAACATCATGACACTTCGAACCAACCTCCAAACCAAACAAGGACCGAAGTTGGCCCGTCATGTCCTGACATTCTGATCATCTCAGTTAGGTGACAGAGTAGATACAGTACACAAATAAATCAATTTAAAATGGCCATTCAACTACTACGGCTTGCTACGGTGAGATCTAAGTTATCCTGGAATTATGCAATAAGGATTCCTCAGTTCTTACTATTATGCAATAAGGATTCCTCAGTTCTTACTATATGCAAGCAAGGCTAGTCTATCCAATCAATCAATTACGCCAATCATGAATTAGACGAGTCCCAGCGGGATGCCCGTCATCAATATACAATATACAATAAATAATAAGCAGATACCGCTTCCTGCCCGTGTGGCAGATTTGCAGTATCTGTGGGAACCAGTCGGCCTGTCGGGCACTAATAGTCCCAAAGAGGGCTGCCATGTAAGAACTCGGGAATCCATTCTCTCTATGCAATCATTATTTTATTTAACTTAATAGCCTCTATGTTAAGAGAAATCCCATGCCGTGGATCATGGTCATTCAAAATAAGTACTTTCGTACAAGCATGACATGCACAACTCTACAACGATACCCGTACGGTTAGGTTGTAGGTCTTACATAGCGTAATGCAACAATCAAAACTAACCACGGAATAATCAGGCCCTGACCATAAAGTACACATAATGCTTTGTATAATAATAAATAAGTTGAAGCCTGCATGTATCTATGTGCCAATATTCAGGATCGGCTAATCGATTACCATAGTTTATCATATGAACGTGTCTCATTCATTCCCTTCAATAAGACGACTAGCCAGTCTCTTAGTTCCAACTAGGAACACATGATCAATCATAAATCAAGATAATAATTAATGTTAATAAATGCCAAGACAATCAATCAATGTCAATCAATGTCAATTTGGGACAAGAATCGGCCAAAAAGTATTATGGGCTAGAGTTCATGCGGCTGATTAAAACATGCATATGCGGCTAAAAAATAACAAGTCTATGCGGCTGGGGATAGAGACCCTATGCGGCTCGGGTCTCGAACTCATGCGGCTGGAATTCGAGTCTCATGCGGCTGAGAATAACAAGTCACATGCGGCTGAGAATAACAAGTCACATGCGGCTGAGAATAACAAGTCACATGCGGCTGAGTGAATACATGCGGCTAAGAAACTAACAAGTCATGCGGCTAAGGACGGAAAGTTTCATGCGGCCAGAATTAACAAAGCCTTATGCGGCTAAGAAAGTAATCGCTTATGCGGCTGAGAGACCATGTGCTCATGCGGCCCGGAATGCAACATGTTCATGCGGTCGAGAACTAAATGGTTCATGCGGCCAGAAAGTGCCATACGGTTGGGGAATGCCATACGGCCAGGATGCTTGCCGTATGAAGAACTCATGCGGCCAAGCACTGCTCTTCTTCTCCACTTTCGAGAACAGAACCATATAAGCCATTGTCTCCAAGCTCTCTAAATCCTTCATTCCAAGCCCAAATCTGGATTTCTATAGGTCAAAATGGGGTAGAACAAAATTCTCTACAACATGGAACCATCAAAACTTAAAAAATAATAAAGTTACTAGATCAAAACCCAAAAAATCCAAAAATATATTAAACTTAGATTTACATGAAATGAGCCATGGAAATTGTAATTACTAAATACTAAAGTATCTAAGAATCTTGAGAGGAAGACAATAGAACAATAAAAATGGAGATCCATCAAGAAGCAAGTTGTCACTTGCCTATGCGGCTAGGTAGGTGAGGGAGAGTTTATGAGGAAGAGAAGAGTAATGGTGAAGTAATGAAGAGAGAGAAAGTGAATGGGGCTTTAAATGAAGGAGTGGTGGTAGGTGGGGAGAGTTGAATTACCTGATGGCTGGAAAATAAACCAACTCAGGCCGAACCCAAAAGCAAAGCAGAAATTAAAATGCTGAAAGTAAAATACAAAAAATTAATTAGCGGGAAATTAAAAGAATTTAAATACCGAACAATACATGATAAATATTAAATAAATATATTCAAGCGGTACACGTATTTAAAATACGTATTTCGGGAACGGAAAGTGACATCTCTACCCTCCTTAGAAAAATTTCGTCATCGAAATTTCAAATCCAAGCAGGATAGAAACATCGGAGCTAAACTAATCCAAGTATAAGCAATTCGAGCAAGCAATCATTTTTCAATGTCAATAGCAAGTAACATATCTATGTTTAACAATCCACGACTTCAAGTAATTCTACTCATAAGGTGACAAGCATGAGGAGTTAAGACAATCAAGGTATACAGAAAGAAATATACCTTGTGAGTCAAACAGGTACGGATACCGTGATCGGATGTCATCCTCACGCTCCCACGTTGACTCCCCTAAAGAGTGATGACCCCAAGAAACCCGGACAAGGCTAATTGTTCGATTCTTGAGTATCTTCTCTCTTCGGTCCAAAATGGACATAGGCTGTTCCTCGTAAGACAGGTTGGTACCAACAACCGGCTCAGAATGATCAAGGATATGGCTTGGGTCCGATACATACCTACGCAACTGAGATATATGAAATACGTCATGCACCTCTCGTAACGAAGGTGGAAGGAATAAACGATAAGCAACATCGCCTATCCTATCAAGGATAACGAATGGGCCCACGTATCGTGAACTCAACTTCCCACGAACGCCAAATCTAATGACCCCACGGGTAGGTGAGATCCGCAAGAACACGTGGTCCCCAACAGAAAATTCTAGCGGCCTACGATGCTGGTTCGTCCAATGACGATGTCGATCCTGCGCAACTCGAAGTCGTTCTCTAATTTCTTTAACCACTTCAACTGTCTGGACAATCATTTCTGGGCCTAGCATCTTCCTCTCCTCGATATCATCCTATGCTAGTGGCGACCTACACTTCTTACCATATAGTGCTTCAAATGGCGCCATCTGGATACTGGCTTGATAACTGTTGTTGTACGAGAACTCGACTAAGTGCAGGTGGCACTCCCAAGATCCTCCAAAATTTAGAGTGCAAGCTCGCAACATATCTTCTAAGGTCTGGATTGTTCTTTCTGATTGCCCGTCCGTCTGTGGACGGTAAGCTGTGCTAAATCTTAACTTAGTACCCAAACTATGATGTAAGCTCTTCCAGAAATATGATGTAAAGCGGTATTTCTGTCTGACACAATACTGACAGGGACTCCATGCTGCCTGACTATCTGCTGCATATACAACTCTGCCAAATTTTCTGTAGATTGCCCTACTCTGAAAAGAAAAAAATGTGCCACCTTTGTAAGCCAATCTACTATCACCCAAATAGTATCTTTACCACTTGACGATCTCGGTAAACCGGTCACAAAGTCCATTGTAATATGTTCCCACTTCCATTCAGGGATATGAAGCGGTTGCAATAATCCAGCTGGCCTTTGCTGTTCTGCCTTCACTTGCTGACATACCAAGCAACGGAAAACAAATCTAGCTATCTCCCTCTTCATCCCGTTCCACCAGAAGTGCTACTTGATATCTTGGTACATCTTGGTCCCTCCAGGGTGTATAGAATACTAAAAACTGTGAGCTTCTGTCATAACCTCCTGTCTGATATCTCCACTAGGCACATTTAGACATGATCCAAACCTAAGTGTACCATCTTCATGAATCCTCATCTCCTTCCTGAGTCCTGACTCACATTCTGTCCTGAGCTTCTGAATCCTTGGGTCCTGTGCCTGAGCTGCCTTGATCCTATCTACTAAGTCAGATTGAACTTATAGACTTGCCAGAATTCCCATATTACTAGAAAGTACGACTTCGATGCCCATCTTCTGAAGGTCTTCTAAGATATATGCTTCTGCGTTGTCAACATAAATGCGCCATCTCTTCTGCTGAGAGCATCTGCTACACCATTAGCCTTGCCTAGATGATACTGAAGCTCTACGTCGTAATCCTGATCAATTCCAACCATCTTCTCTGCCTCATGTTCAGTTCCTTCTGAGTGAAGATGTACTTTAGACTTTTGTGGTCTGTGTACATGTCCACTCGATCACCATATAAGTAATGCCTCCATAGCTTCAAAGCAAATACTACTGCCACCAACTCCAAGTCATGAGTTGGAAAATTTTTCTCGTGGTCTCGAAGCTGCCTAGATGCATACGCTATCACCTTTCCATGCTGCATAAGGACGCACCCAAGTCCTTTACCTGACGCATCACAATACACTGTAAAATCTCCGGATCCAACTGGCAATGTAAGAATAGGCACTGATATCAACTTCTGCTTCAAGTTCTCAAATGATGTCTGACATTCTGTCGACCAGACAAATGGCACATCCTTCCATGTCAAGCGGGTCAAGGGTGCTGAAAGCTTTACAAAGTCTGATACGAACCTTCTGTAATATCCTTCTAATCCCAAGAAACTCCGCACATCAGCAACGGTCTTGGGTACTGGCCAACTCTCTACTTGCTTCTACCTTCTTGGGATCCACTGCTACTCTGGCTCCTGATATGATATGTCCCAAAAATGAAATGTGATCTGTCCAGAACTCACACTTGCTGAGCTTGGCATACAACTAGTTCTCCTCAGAACCTGTAACACTTTTCGGAGGTGGTCTTCATGCTCTTTTTCACTGGCAGAGTAAACGAGGATGTCGTCAAGAAACACAACGACAAACTAATCTAAGTATGGCATAAAGATGCGGTTCATCAACTCCATAAATATTGCTGGATCATTGGTCAAACCAAACGGTATTACCAAGAATTCATAATGCCCATACTTCGACCTGAACGCTGCCTTGGAAATATCCTCCTTCCGAACCCTCACTTGATGATATCCTGAACGAATCTATGGAGAAAACTCTAGCTCTGCTCAACTGATCAAACAAGTCGTCGATCCTGGGTAGTGGGTACTTATTCTTTACTGTTGCCGCGTTAAGCTTCCTGTAATCGATGCACAATCTGGATTGTAACGCCCCAGTCCCAAAATACTTGGGACTAGATACCTATCATGCCAGCTGTATACATACGAGAAAAATATACTCGTATATATACATAAGCTGTAAATGACAAGACACTAACTCATCCACAAAGAGAAAATAATATATAAGCAACTTTGAGTTTGTCATGTACACAATAGTTGGACGGAGACAAAGTCTACTACCAACCAAATTAAATATAGAAAAATATACAAAGAAAGAATTTAGCAAGCGAGAGCAAGTGACGAGTCCAAGAACAATCATCACGGAGGAAGGAATGGCCTTAGCTAGAGCACCTGCAAGAAATCATGAAAACACACCTGGAGAGATCACCAGGTCCTCAGAGGGACGTAACAAGACACATAATATCATGCCATAAACTGAATAGTAAGAGCTCAATAGAAAATATACATGCGTAAAGGGTCATAACCATTCTATGTGATATATACTTTGAGAAGACAACGTTCTACGTAGGAGCTTAGGTATTCAGCATAGATGGAGAGAGAGTGGTAGTAGGTAGCGCTCATAAGAGACACTATCGACCATGGGCAGAAAGTAGCTCTCATACGAGAACTATCGGCCCCGGGGCAGTAAGTAGCGCTCATCCGAGACACTATCGGCCCAAATCTATGTGTGTACTGAACATGTAGCCCCTACGCTAATAACTGTCTCCCCCCCCCCATGATACTATACATGTGTCGACTCCACGATACTGTTTAATCCTTAATAACTGTCAAGTCTTCTACAAATCTATTGACAGTTATCCTAACGCACGGCCTGTACGCATCGATGTACGGTCGGTACGCAAGTCCGTATCTATATGCGACTCACAACTCACGCACAACCCGTGGCACATCGTGACAGTTTATGAGATGCACTAAACATAGGGTGGTCCCTTAACTCTAAGCCAATTACACAAATATAATTTGCATATATATATATATATATATAATTTTGAAAGAACAACATAAAGAAAAAGCATGCATGATATTAAGCAAGAATTTAAACAGTAAAAGCAAGGTGTCTTGCCTGGTGGTGTCGCCTGGAGTGGTACAATGATTCAACAAGTCCTGTTCTGTCCAATTGCCAAGGCCAGTAGTAGGGGGTTCGAAGTCATGAGTAAATAGGACACACGATTAGTCGTGAGCAATAGGAATAATTCGAAGAGAATTTCTAAACATAAGTACTCTAATTTTTGAAAATATTATAATACTTAAAACTAGCTTTTTATTTATTTATAAACATTTCTTGGAAAAATAGCAAAATCGTTTTACGCTAAGATGCTCTAGTTTATAACAATAAATTTTATTTTTAATGCTAACTATAAGTTTTGTCAAAATACTTTTATAGGAGAAAACTATGCTTTATTACTTACAATATTTTTAGGTAATATTTGGAAATACAATACTTGAACTAAATAGTTTAAAAATATTAAAATAATTACTAATCGTAAAAGTAAAATTTATAAGCACTAATGAATTATCATACCATTTTTTAACAATACTACTTATCATAATATTAATTAACATGTTCCTTTACAAATCAAAGAAACCAATAATTATAATAATAAATTTATTAACTAAAGTAATATTAATAATAATAATAATTAATAATATACTAATAGTACCAAAAAGAGAATAATATTAATGATAATAATAATAATAATAATAAATAACAATGATAATAATAACTAATAATATACTGTATATATTTATTCGTACAGAATGATAGAAATACTCACAAAAATTTAATTAATAAAAAAAAGAAAAACACAAAAGAGAACCTTCTTTTCCTAAAAAGAAGTAAGGACAAAAATATCAACACTTAAGACTTGAGAGAGGTCTGAAGAGAAAAGAAATTCGGAGAGAGAGAAGAGGAAGGAGAGGAGAAGAAGGGATGGGCGACGGAGGAGAGAACAGGAGCGGAGAGGGGAGATGATCGAGAGGGGTCTTACCGAGGGCGGCTCGGGCGGAGCTCCGGCAGTGGCTGGGCGCACGGCATCGGGGTTTCGGTGGTGGTCGTGGCATGGCGCGGCGGCTATGCACGGAGAACGGCACCAAAGGTGGCACGGGGAGCTCGGCGGTGGGGTTTCGGCGTCGCCAGAGGTGAAGTTGGTCGGACGCGCTGGTCGGGTGGGCCAGGCGGCTGGCCGCGGGGCTGCGACGAGGAGTGTGCGGTGATGTGTCGGTCGGCGTACGGATGGGCGGGGAACTTGGCCAGGGCCGGCGGGAGGAGGCGACGGATTTTGCCGGCGCATTGGGGCTTAAGCCGGAGAGGGCTCAGCGGCGGCGAAGTCTCGGCCACGTCCTGGCGGCATCGTGAAAGGCGCGTTCGAGCGACGGCTAGCGCTGGGGCGGCGCGAACGTCCCGAAGCTCCTTGGCGAGGCGGCTCGAAGGGTATTTCCAGCCGTTGATGGCTCGGAAGGCAGCGGGGTGGCCGAAAATCAGGTGAGTATGGGGTGGTGATTTATTTGTTTTTAATTTGGGGATCTTGGGGAAGTCGACTGGTCGCGGTGGTCTGACTTGGTTGGCCGGCTTGGGTCTGGCGAAAGTGAAAGGGTGATAACGGTGGTGATGGTGAAGATGATGGCGATGGCGGAGACGATGGTTGACAGGAAGGTATTGGGTTGGCCAGGGCGAGTGAAGTCGGGGTGGTGATGGTGGCGAGGGTTAGGTTTAGGATTGAGTCGTGTCGGTTGTGTCCGACACGATGGGGACGGAGGTTCGGATCTGTCGGACCCGGAACAGAGCTATCCATGTATTTGTATAATAACTCATAGTGGAGAGGGAAGGCACGGACACGGACACGATGCACTGTATGGATGGAAATTTGTGGTAGAGAATTATGGAGGAGTACCTGCCTATATATAGGATGTGAAAATTCCCAGTGGGATAGGGATTAGGATTTGAGTAAATCCCCAATAGATAGATTCCATACTAGTTTAAATCGATTTAAATCTAATTCAATATAATAATAATAAAACTTATTTATTTAAAAGCTCTTTAAATTAAGGCAAACAAAATCTTTTTCAGTTTAAAAATCAGAATAATTCAAATATTAAGTAAAACAAAATTTATAATATCTTTTCCATAAATATTTAAAATATAGCATTAAAAAATTTTGAAAATCAAAAGTATTTCTTAATTATTAAATCATGAAATAGCTTTTCTAATTAAAAAATATGCTATTAGTAATTTTCAATTTTCGTAAAACATTTGAAACACATTT
The DNA here is from genome assembly GCA_029216955.1 of Iris pallida. NCBI lineage: Eukaryota > Viridiplantae > Streptophyta > Magnoliopsida > Asparagales > Iridaceae > Iris > Iris pallida. The sequence goes on from JANAVB010024870.1 coordinate 32,682, forward strand.
CATATAACCCAAAATTCTTAAATCCCTACTTGTGAACAAAATAACTATTTTATAAAAATATTTATCATATTGTTTTGAAAACTAAAAATTCTTCTATAAATAAAATCTCTAATAAAAATGTTTTACAAAATATGTATCTCGCACATATTCGCTCTCGACGAGACCTACAAAAAATGCGAATTCGTACGCGACGTGTAATACGACTATGCGACGTACAAATACCCAAAAAAGTTTTAAATACTCAATTTTATATAAAAAATTAAAAGTAGAAATTTAGGGGGTTTACATCCTACCCAACTTACAAGAATTTCGTCCTCGAAATTAAGAATAAGTAAGGGGGTGAGAAGGTACGAGGGTAAGGCAACACAATCATTGGGCGAGAAAAATCGTGATTCCGATTACGACGAAATAATTCACGATTTTTGGAATTGAATGAGGGTTGCTAGTCCATGTAAAAATCATGATAGTACGATGGAAGTAGCTTAAGTGGATATTTGGGGTCTTGGGGAATATGGCACTTCGAAGAAGATTGCATGGTAAGTGTCTAAGTTGAGGGCACGAATGAAAGAATGATAGGATCATTCAAGTGATTATGGTCATGATATAAGATATAGGGTCGTCTAGGTTTAGAGTTGAATCATCTTCAAATTTCAAAAAGGTTATGAAAGTTGTTTCTAGGGTCGAGAAAAAGGCAAGTAGCTCAAGGCGGGGATAGCCATATTGGTTGGTCAGTGGTTAACTATCCCCAAGTATATATACAAATATCATGGTCATAGGAAAAATGGTTTGGTCTATCTATCAATCACAAGTTTTGTCTAGAATAGTTAAAAGACGAAAGCCAACAAGAGTCCAAAGGAGATGTTTTCGAATGCCAATATGTGATTCAAAGGCGGTTGTATAATTCCAAGAGAATTGCCAAGGTAATCGCGGAGGAGACACTAGGGCCAAGTTTAACTATGTCTCCATCCACGTTTGAACAATATACAAAAGCGAACCAAGCGCACTATGGTTGATCAGACCATAATACGTCGGTTCTGATTAGACAATGTATTAGTAGGCGCCCACATTAAACATATGTCATGATCAAGCTTGATAAAGAATACGCTTGCAAACTAAGCTATTTTAGCATCATAGGTAGATAAAATAATAAGTAAAGGGTAATGATGAAAAAAATCAATTAGTCTAAGATCTTATAAAATCTAAGTTCCACCCGAAATTTGGGCCTATGCAGTCGGCTTGGTTGACTAGACAAGTTAGGGTCCACTGAATTCTATGGTCTAAGTGAACCTATCAATGTGGTCCACAAAAGTATGGTTAGGTCGGGAGGTATTCTACCCAACTTACAAGAGTTAAACTAGTAGTGTAAAGGGGTCAATGGGTCAAGCAATCAAGGTAAAGCGCAAGTCAAGCATTACACATCGGGTGGAAAGAATTGAGTCGAGGTCGAGTCTCATCTATAATTAAAAGTATATTGGTTTCATGGTAGGGATTTGAGTCCAGTCTTTTTGACCCGAAAGTCGCAATATGAAATTAGAGTACAAGGAGACGTGTTTTAGTGGCACGTGATATACCTACATGAAGGTGGACTCGTGTAGGTCTTGTTTATGAAATTTGTGGGAAGGAAAAGTCTAGTGTTGTGCTCCAAATACCCAAGTCACGGTAAAGGACACAAAAGAAATTAAAATAGAAAGTGGGAGTTCATGGGATGATGATTAACGCACAAAATAAGTGACCAAGTTAAAGCATGAAATAAAGAAAATTTAGATTCTAACAAATCAAGGTAAAATAAGTTACCATACAGTTTCTAAAGATATGGTAGCCACTTAGATGGAGTACGATCAAGGAACAATCTAATCATTTCTCAAGTTTCAAATGATTAGAAGGTCACGATAAAATCTAGATTTGAGGAAATGTCGAGTGAGTCAAGATTGAGATATCTTCACAAAGTTTGGCAGATGACTTAACCACACTTGAGTATATACAATTTTTATGGCAATTATTGAGTAATACTTGTATCTCATTAGGGTGACTTGCTTACATCTTGGTCCTCTACCAATATATATGATCAAATTTCAAATTTCAAGTTCCTTAACAGTTTCGAAATAAAATTTCAAGATACTCCATCAAATATTTAATCATAACTTAAAGTTTAATTTCCTTTAAATAAATTCCCAAAATCCTTCATCATATATAATGCGGCACAATTAAATTCTCATAATAAGCCATCACCTTTGATTTTTTTTTCAATTCTCAAATGTACCTCGAGATAAACTCTTAGCCCGTTTCATCAATCGCAAATCATGTAACTCAAATTAAATCTTTTTTCCAAAATTTAATATCCATAATCGATTCTTTAAACTTGAAATCTAATTAACTTTTAAATCCTTCATATGACACAATTTAAATTTTAAATTTTCCTTCAAAGTCGCTTTCATATCCTCCAATATTAAAGAAAATTTTACCATCATTTCTTCAACTCAAAATTAAATAAACTTATGAATCGTACGACTCAATTTAAAACCTCTAACTTTCGTCTTCTCTAGTTGTCTAGAAATTAAGACTCCTTAAATAATCTCGAGGTAAACTTATCCAAACTTTTAAAGTTAACCGTAAATCATGCGTCACAATAATAAAACTTAAGTTATTTCTCAATCGATTTTATATCCCTAATAAATCATAACCATTTCACCATTTCAAAAATTTTGTAAATCAAAAATTTTGTTTTCTCGATCTAGCTATCCTCTTGTGTATACCATCTTGTAATAATAAAAATTCTAATTATCCTTTGAAGGCGGTATTGTGCTACTACCCAACTTGAAATTAACTAATCCTTAAGATCATATCTCTAGGAAAAATAAATGCCTTTATACTCAGATATAACCTCAATGGATATTATTTGTCAATCTTTCTAGTCATAGGTTGACCAATAAGTATATAGTAGTGTAGTCTTTCCAACCATGTTTAAGCACTAGATGATAGGGTGTTGGTAGAAGGAGTTCAAGTAAGATGCAAATCAAGGAGGTCGAACGAGAGTTCGGAATTTGAAGTCAAGAAAGGACGTCAAGAAAGTAGATGAGATTCTAGACTCTAATCCTATGCAGGCCCGTTCGGTACAGTCATATAACCGAAACGGAAACTCGACCTGCATGGGCCACCACAAAAACATGTAACGCCCAGTCCCAAAATACTTGGGACTAGATACGTATCATGCCAGCTGTATACATACGAGAAAATATACGACTCGTATATATACATAAGCTGTAAATGTAGAAAGCCAAGACACTAAATCTCATCCACAAAAAGAAATAATAATATAAAGCAACTTTGAGTTTGTCATGTACACAATAGTTGGGCGGAGACAAAGTCCACTACCAACTAAATTAAATATAGAAAAATATACAAGGAAAGAATTTAGCAAGCGAGAGCAAGTGACGAGTCCAAGAACAATCATCACGGAGGAAGGAATGGCCTTAGCTAGAGCACCTGCAAGAAATCATGAAAACACACCTGGAGAGATCACCATGTCCTCAGAGGGACGTAACAAGACACATAATATCATGCCATAAACTGAATAGTAAGAGCTCAATAGAAATATACATGCGTAAAGGGTCCTAACCATTCTATGTGATATATACTTTGAGAAGACAACGTTCTACGCAGGAGCTTAGGTGTTCAGCATAGATGGAGAGAGAGTGGTAGTAGGTAGCGCTCATAAGAGACACTATCGACCATGGGCAGAAAGTAGCTCTCATACGAGAACTATCGGCCCCGGGGCAGTAAGTAGCGCTCATCCGACACTATCGGCCCAAACTATGTGTGTACTGAACATGTAGCCCCTACGCTAATAACTATCTCCCCCTCCCATGATACTATACATGTGTCGACTCCACGACACTGTTTAATCCTTAATAACTGCCAAGTCTTCTACAAATCTATTGACAGTTTATCCTAACGCACGGCCTGTACGCACCGATGACGGTCGGTACGCAAGTCCGTATCTAGATGCGACTCACAACTCACACACAATCCGTGGCACATCGTGACAGTTTATGGATGCACTAAACATACGTGGTCCCTTAACTCTAAGCCAATTGCATAAAATAATAATTTACATATATATATATTTGAAAGAACAACATAAAGAAAAAGCATGCATTATATTAGCAAGAATTTAAACAGTAAAGGCAAGGTGTCTTGCCTGGTGGTCGCCTGGAGTGGTGCAATGATTCAACAAGTCCTGTTCTGTCCAATTGCCAAGGCCAGTATGTAGGGGGTTCGAAGTCATAAGTAAATAGGACACACGATTAGTCGTGAGCAATGGGAATAATTCGAAGAGAATTTCTAAAATAAACTCTAATTTTTGAAAATATTATAAAACTTAAAAACTAGCTTTTTATTTATTTATAACATTTCTTGGAAAAATAGCAAAATCGTTTTACGCTAAGATGCTCTAGTTTATAACAATAAATTTTATTTTAATGCTAACTATAAGTTTTGTCAAAATACTTTTATAGGAGAAAACTATGCTTTATTACTTACAATATTTTTAGGTAATATTTGGAATACTATACTTGAACTAATAGTTTAAAAATATTAAATAATTATTAATCGTAAAAGTAAAATTTATAAGCACTAATGAATTATCATACCATTTTTTAACAATACTACTTATCATAATATTAATTAACATGTTCCTTTACAAATCAAGGAAACCAATAATTATAATAAATTTATTAACTAAAGTAATAATAATAATAATAACAATACTAATAGTAGTACTAAAAGAGAATAATATTAATGTATAATAATAAATAATATAATGATAATAATAACTAATAATATACTGTATATATTTAGTCGTACAGAATGATAGGAATATACACACAAAAATTTAATTAATAAAAAAAAAAGAAAAACACAAAAGATGAGAACCTTCTTTTCCTAAAAAGTAGTAAGGACAAAAATATCAACACTTAAGACTTGAGAGAGGGAAAGGTCTGAAGAGAAAAGAAATTCGGAGACAGAAAAGAGGAAAGGAGAGAGGAAGAAGAAGGATGGGACGGAGGAGAACAAGAGCAGAGAGGGGAGATGATCAAGAGGGGTCTTACCGAGGGTAGCTTGGGCGGACCTCCGGTAGTGGCTGGGCGCACGGCACCGGGGTTTCGGTGGTGGCCGCGGCATGGCGCGGCAGCTATGCACGGAGAACGGCGCCAACGGTGGCGCGGGGAGCTCGGCGGTAGGGTTTCGGCGTCGCCAGCGGTGAAGTTGGTCGGACGCGCTGGACGGGTGGGCCAGGCGGCTGGCCGCGGGCTGCGACGAGGAGTGTGCAGTGATGTGCCGGCCGGCGCACTGATGGGCGCACGGATGGGCGGGGAACTTGGCCAGGGCCGGCGGGAGGAGGCGACGGATTTTGGCCGGCGCACTGGGGCTTAAGCCGGAGAGGGTTCAGCGGCGGGGAAGTCTCGGCCACGTCCTGGCGGCATCGTGAAAGGCGCGTTCGAGCGACGGCTAGCGCTGGGGCGGCGCGAACGTCCCGAAGCTTCTTGGCGAGGCGGCTCGAGGGGTATTTCCAGCCGTTGATGGCTCGAAAGGCGGCGGGATGGCCGGAAATCAGGTGAGTATGGCGGTGGTGATTTATTTGTTTTTAATTTGGGGATCTTGGAGAAGTCGGCTGGTCGCGGTGGTCTGACTTGGTTGGCCGGCTTGGGTCTGGCGAAAGTGAACGGGTGATAACGGTGGTGATGGTGAAGATGATGGCGATGACGGAGACGATGGTTGACGGGAAGGTGTTGGGTTGGCCAGGGCAAGTGGAGTCGGGGTGGTGATGGTGGCGAGAGTTAGGTTTAGGATTGAGTCTTGTCGGTTGTGTCCGACATGATGGGAACGGAGGTTCGGATCTGTCGGACCCGGAACAGAGCTATCGATGTATTTGTATAAACTCATAGTGGAGAGGAAGGCACGGACACGAACACGATGCACTGTATGGATGGAAATTTGTGGTAGGAGTTATGGAGGAGTACCTGCCTATATATAGGATGTGGAAATTCCCAGTGGGATAGGGATTGGGATTTGAGTAAATCCCCAATAGATAGATTCCATACTAGTTTAAATCGATTTAAATCTAATTCATATAATAATAAAACTTATCTTTTATTTAAAAGCTCTTTAAATTAAGGCAAACAAAATCTTTTTCAGTTTAAAATATCAGAATAATTCAAATATTAAGTAAAACAAAATTTATAATATCTTTTCCATAAATATTTAAAATATAGCATTAAAAAATTTTGAAAATCAAAATATTTCTTAATTATTAAATCATGAAATAGCTTTTCTAATTAACAAAAATATGCTATTAGTAATTTTCAATTTTTGCAAAACATTTGAAACACATTTCATATAACCCAAAATTCTTAAATCCCTACTTGTGAACAAAATAACTATTTTATAAAAATATTTATCATATTATTTTGAAAACTAAAAATTCTTCTATATAAATAAAATCTCTAATAAAAATATTTTACAAAAATATGTATCTCGCACATATTCGCATTCGACGAGACCTACGAAAAATGCGAATTCGTACGCGACGTGTAATACGACTATGCGACGTACAAACCCAAAAAAGTTTTAAATACTCAATTTTATATAAAAAAAATTAAAAATAGAAATTTAGGGGGTTTACATGGATGACCCATCCTTCTTTCCCACAAGTACAACTGGTGCTGCCCATGGTGATATGCTAGCTTGGATGAACTTATTCTCCTTCAGTTCCTCTATGTGCTGATATACCTTGACCTGCTCTGAATCCGCCATTCTATAAACTCGATCTGATATCGGGTTAGTTCCAGGTGCCAATTCTATACTGAACTCAATATCTCTGACCGGTGGTAGACCTAGAAGTTCTTTGGGAAATACGTCTAGAACTCTTCAACTACCTTCGGAACTTGAACTTCTTCCATTGTCGTTACTACTCCCGCTCTTGCTGAGTTGCCACTAATCTGACTAAGGTGAACCGCTTCATGCCTAGAATATCAAAAGACACTCCCTCTATGACAATCTATTGTCGCATGACTGTCTTTCAGCAGTCCATGCCTAAGATAACGTCGAAATTTTCGACAGGAAATTCTATCAACCGGGCGGGTAAGGAATGCCCGCAAACTACAACGTTACACGCTAGAATAATTCTACTAACTCCTACGAGCCCATTACCAGTGAGTATATTCAACCTCCCTGGCAATACCTCGAACTCCATTCCTAGTCGTGTCATAAATTGTGCAGATATAAAGAGTGTGATGCTCCCGAATCAAACAATGCTTACTGCGGGATATGAACGACGGGAATGTTACCTGCCACAACATCTCCCGATGCCAGCCATCTTCCAAGGACAGAGTAAATGCCTGCCCTCGACCTCCTTGTTGGTTCCCATGCTGTGGCCTAGCCTGGTGCTGCTGCTGGTCCCTGCCTTGGTGATGCTGGGGTGGTCTATGCTGTTGCTGCATCGGCGGGGCCCTGCTGTCGAACATCTGAGCATGTGACATAAACTCGTTGCGCCAACGGTCTCACTGCCACCGCTGGTCCTCGATACTGGCCTGTCCCTGGTGCTGGCAGAGCAGGAAATTGTTGTACGGGTCCTCCTGACCTCAAATTCATAGGACAGGTGGTAACCCGATGTCTGGATTTCCACATATCAAACAGTCAGTTCAATGTCCGACACACATCCCTAGTGTGCCTACCTTTCCACAATACTGCAGCCCGCTGGGGGTTGCTGGTTCTTACTTCTGATGCTGTTGCTGCTGCTTGGTGGTGGTGCTGGCCCGTATTGCCACATCGTGAATACGAATACCAAGGGACGATACTGTTGTTCGGGGCGCTACTTCCCCGCCTCTTCAATCTGACTGTGGGATCTCTTCTGACCTCCAGTCCTTGTCGTGATCCTCTGAATGGTGATCTTATTCCTCCTGGTTGTCGTTAATACCTCATCAAAGTCTGGTAATTGTGTCCCTATCAATTGCAAGAGCTCAATGAAACCCTTTCTGAAATCTCATAGCCCTTTGGCTCTCTGTTGCTACCATCTCCGGTACGAACCTACTCAATCTGCAGAACTCTGCTGCATAAGCATCTACCGTCTTGCTGGCCTGCTTGAGGTTGATAAACTTCTGTTGTAGCTCAAATTGCGCACAACTCCATAGTACTTGGTCTTGAATCTTACAGTAAATCGTCCCAAGCAACAGGACGTCCGATGTCCACTTTCTCTGATTCCCACCAATCACGTGCGAGATCCTGAAGTAACAACTTCACCTGATCCACACGTTCTTCTGTCGGCACCTTAGCGGCTGTCAAAATGGCCTCATATCCTAGCCATGCATCTGCTGAGATGGCATCTTCCGTGCCTTCGAAACGGCGGGGGTTGTACTTACAAAACCTGGTTGATGCTCCTGAATCTGGCCTCGCCCCTCTCTCCAAAGCCGTCTGCAATCCTGGTTGAGTAGTACATTCTGCTCCTGTAACTGAGCGAGCATGCGCTGCTGGGCTAACATCTGATGTTTCTGAGTAGCCATCATCCTTCTCATGATCTCCAGAAGGCCCGGTGTGTCCACTTCCACACGGTCGGTGGAACTATTGGTGGCGTTGGAACCTCCGGATACTGCGGTCCAGCTGCTGGTTTCCACTATCACTTCTTCTTGGATAGTCTCTGAGGTAGCACTGGCCCTTGTTTGCTGACCAACAGGGTCAAGTTGTCCATATTGCCCTTGTTGTTGCTGTCCATCCTGACAGATGCAGACAAAATGCCCCTAAGAAAAGGGACAAAAGAGAATCAAACGACGGACATGAATGATCAATGAAGTCGAAGGATACCGGAATGTCAAGCTAGAATCGAGTAACGAATCATGAGATCAAGGGGAAACATGTGATTGAGACATCCTATAAATAAAACACCCACAAGTCTAAAATAGACCTGCATGGGCCACCACTAAAACCTTGTCACGCCCCAGAACCAGAATACTGGAGAGCGGGGGATGACTCAACCAGCTATGTATTACGGGTAGGTGAATACCGTATAATACGATCAATATTGTCTAAAAGACGAGGGGGTACAACTACATAAAAGTCTCACTATGGTCACTTTACATCTATTGTCTCAATCATTCAAACAGAAACAGAAATAGAGAACATGTAAGATAAAGCAGTAAGGCGTCCCAAACGCTCAGTCAAAATGTTCTTGATATCTGGCTTTACAAAACATAGCCAGATGATGTAGCAAAGTATACACAATTGTTGTATCAGCTGCAGCCTGACTTTAGTTACAATTATGCAAAAGTAATTTACAAGACAATCCGACTAATATGTCGGTGCCAAACGCAAGTATAAAGTAAATAACAAACGAGCGGAGAGGTAAGGAACCCACTCGAGTCCTCCTGCGATCATCCCTCTAGTATTGACCATCTTGAAGGTAGAAGTAAGCTGAGTCCTCGGGGAGCGGCTCTAAATCTGGCCATATAACCAGAGAGGTTAGACCTCTATAGTAAGTACCGTAAGGAAGCACGATATAAGGAATTAAACCAGTAATGAGAAATATAATAATAGATCTCTGCTAGCTACCTAAGATTCACATAACATCACGACACTTCGAACCAACCCTCCCAACCAAATAGGACAGAAGTTGGCCCGTCATGTCCTGACATTCTGATCATCTCAGTTAGGTGACAGAGTAGATACAGTACACAAATAAATCATTTAAAACGGCCATAAAACTACTATGGCTTGCTACGGTGAGATCCAAGTTATCCTGGAATTATGCAATAAGGATTCCTCAGTTCT
>JANAVB010024870.1:47500-92738 GCA_029216955.1 Iris pallida
CGAAAGTAAGCAGCGTATGAAAGAAGATAAAGTATCGAAATATTTTTTTAAGAGTAGTTTCGTTGGTGTTTTCAATAAATTAGAAGGAAGGCAAAAAGGTCATTCTGAACCCTCTTTATATATTTTTGCTAATTCTGGGAACGCGATGAAATGTTATTGCGCGGTGGGTTTTTCATAAAACTTTTTCGTTTTTTGGACATTTTATAAATTTTTCCTATATATAAATATGTGTGTGTGTGTGTGTACTTGTCTTGTACGTATTTTATAATACTTGAAAAGAACAAACAACTTTCATATTTGTTATTTTCTTTTGGCCAATTTTTTTTACTATGAAGCCTACTTTTTACACTATATACAATAGTATAGATAGATGACATAGATTTAGATAGATGACAGATTTTGAAATTTGAACGTTAAAAAAATGTCGACAACTTGAAGTTACTTAGTTTCGTATAACTGTGACTGTTTGGATAGAAGTAACTCTTTAAAAGTGTAAAAGTAGCACACATCATATTGAGTTATAGTGCACTTGCAGCAAGTGACGCTTTCCAAAATGTGTTGAATATAGTACTTTTTGTCTCCTGAAAATGGAAAAAATGAATGGGTTGTTTGGATGGTTGTTGAAAGTGGAGAAAAAAAAGGTTCGATTGTTTGGATGGTTGTTGAAAGTGGATGTTGATAAAAGTAGTTATTGATGGGAGATGTGGTATACATAGGTATGGTTACCCCCATTTTTGCTTCCCAAATAATTCCCATTTATTAGTAAATATTAAAATTTTTTTTACACAATTAACTGACACAAAATCAATATATATATATATATATATATATATATATATATAATATATATATATATATATATATATATAATAAATTAAATTAATTATCATAATTAAACAAATTATCAAAATTAAATTGATCAATTGTAATTAGATTATTGTATCGAACTAACAATTAAAGAATCTTTTAACCCTTTAAATCCATTACTATAATTGAACATATCTTAATTATATTAATTACCATAATAAAATATATTAAATAATTATATAATTACCATTAAAAAAACCAACAAAATGAGCTGTTGTTTACAAAACCACCATCTTTACAAAAGCAACAGCTCATTCTATAGAGAGACACTATCTCTTTCCTCTCCTTATTCCAAAACCAAAACCCTTTCTTCCCCTCCCCCTCTCTCTGCTCACGGAGACGCCGGAGCTCGTGGAGCTCGACGTTGTCGCTCGGTGATGTCGCGAAGGTCGCGGATAGTAGTGCCCCGTCCCACTCAGTCAATCGGAGGAATCGAAATGCCGATGGCGTTCGGACTTAGCCTTGCAACAGCTGCTCGAAGACATCGCTCGGTCGAGGCGACTCCTCGCTCAGGTGGGGTAGTTTCAGTGAACTTGCCTCATCTTAGCCTTCACATAATAAATTTTTTGTTTTAAACTTGCACAAGTAGGCTTGATAATAAAAGAGACGAATCCACATAGCTAAGAGAATAATCCCGACGTGTCGAATTGAGTTAGAATATGGAAATGTCCAACGGTCGGCTTAGAAGTGTTGCACGGTGTGCTTTCAAAATGACACTCGGTCCTTCGTCCCGTGGCTTGGGAGAACGAAGTTGGTTTAAGTTTGCCATAAAGCTACGAACTTAGCCTAAGTCATAGGCGTCGCACGTATAAATGCTTGATAAAGCATACACGGTCCCATCGTCCAAGGCTTGGCATAGCCTTGATCGTCCCACGAGCCAAGTTGTATCGCACGACTTATGGCATAAGTCTAGGTACCCAAAGAACTTGGTTGTTCAAGTTGAGCGTATCCACGGTCCCACGATTCTACGGCTGCATATAGCCATTTGTTTCCACGGTCTTAAGGCTCGTCATATAGAGTATGACTTGGACGATAGTGTCATACGGAATACAATGGCAAGTATTAGGCACGTTTGGTGCAAGTTAAGTTGGAAGGCTATGCAGTAGTCGTTCCTTCGATTTCAAAGAAGTAAGTTCACGCGACCATTTGTCGCTGAGACGGTCCCTCGTTTGGGAGTCTCACGGTTCCTATGCACGTTTTCAAAGTATGAGGCGGTCCCTCGGTTGGGAGCCTCACGGTCCCGATGCACGTTATGCAAAGTATGGTTTAGAGCACGAGATGCTAAGTATAGTTCTAGTCATATCGTAAAATTAGGCCATACATTTACGTGAGTCTAGATGTCTCGTAGGTGCGTGGTCATTAGACAACTTGTCGACAAGGATTTCCTCTTCGACTGGTATTACGTCGGGGCACCGGGCCCAGTCGACCTAGGAGAAAGACGTTATAGCAACGCTGAATTGTACCGCATGGGTAGTCGGGAGCTTTCCATGGGGCTAGCTACCTTGCATGGAAGGACCCGCCGCCTACCCGAGCTATGTCCACGATGGCTTGTCATGCCAGTGGCCTTTCATATAGATAATTGGCGTGCTAAGCGGCGAATCCGTATGCACGGTGTCGGTTGATTCTAAGGAAGTGCAAGCACGATATGACTTGAGTTATGAAATATGTGCTCGGTTTGCACCCAAAGTATTATGAAGCCTAAGATTGGCTATGCGTAAAGACACGTATTTTGGCACGAGATACGGCGTCGTGCTTGAGTTCTCAACACCGGTTTCAAAAGTTGGGTTAGATATTACGAGTTAAGTCGAGAAGGGCCATAGGACAAGTTTGGTAGTGTTTATGTTGAGTTGCAGGGCATGACCTCGAAATAGTGAGGCACGGTACGTTGTCACAATACCAGTATAGGCAAGACTAAACAAGGAGGCACTGCCTCAGAGATATTGAAGCACGAATCGAGTTCATGGCACGACCGAGTCATTACGTCCCAGAGTATGGCACGAAAGACAAGTATGAGTCAGTGCATTGACGATGCAAGCATGAGAAAGGTTTAGAGGCGAGGATAAGGAAGTTATCGATACGATAATACGGTGACGGTCTAGAGGCACTAAATAGGCCGAGAGTCTATGTCCTAACTGATCCTAAGACAAGAGTAGAAAGACAATCGTAAAGGATTTATGTTGCACAAAGTAAATAAACGTGTCAATTTTGTATGGGTGGACGATGAGCTCATTCCAGTAGTACAGTTGAGTACTGACACCCACATAGTTTTTATGTGCAGGCACAGTTAGAAGCTCGTGGTGCGGAGCTCGCTTGGATGCGTCGAGACACGGAGTTCCTTGGCGATTCGAAGCGTGCAGCCGCATGGAGTCAAGACTTATACGAGACATAATGTATGGACATCGCCCTTTCGAAGCATCCGCTGGCTCGAGACATGTATTAAGAGATGAGAGAGAGCTGAGTGAACTTATAAAATGTGAGAAGAGTGAGCTTGAGTGATTGTAATCTTGGCCTTGCGCCCCATTGTAATCCTTGTTCCAATATCAATAAAAAGTATTTTGCAATGACTTGTTTTGTTCTAAATTTTTGCTACATGTTCAATATCTATGCTTGGGACTTCTGTGCAACGACCCCGTTGCAGCCGCTGTAATCGGCCGTTATGGAACCCGCCTTGCACGAGCGCAATCTAGGCTCATGCGACATCACGCCTTAGTGAGGATGATCGCTCTTACGGGAGCAGAGCGCAATCTAGGCTCGTGCGGCATCATGCCTTAGCGAGGACGATCGCTCTTACGAGAGCGGGTGTAACGCTCCAGTCCCAAAATACATAGGACCAAGTACGTGAACATGCCAGCTACACAAGTACGAAGAATACTCCAATATATGGAATCCTTATATATGCACATAAGCTGTAAAAAAAATCATAGGCCAGAATAATATAATCTAATCTCATCACAGCTCAACACAGAAGATAATAGAGTCCAAATAATAAATAAGTGTATCAAAAGATAGCGGGTGAACATGCTCACTCCAAACAGCTATGAAAATAGTCTCATAAGATCGGAGTCCAACCTCCACAAAATAGAAAGATAAGAGATGTAAAAAATGTTCACTAATGTCTCAAATAAAGAATAAACTAGAAATCAGTAGGAACTGCCTCGTCATCGATGTAAGCTGAATCCAATGCCACCCCGTACTCCTGTAGAAAATCGTCTAACCTTGGAGAGATAACCAGGTCCTCAGAGGGACATAACAAGATACAAGAAAATACCATACCATATAAACTGTGATAATATAATAAGAGAGAAAGGTATGCATGTAATCGGGTTCCTGACCATTCTACTGTGAATATCCAGTTGAGATACAATCCTTCGACGCATAAGCCCTGGCTGTAAATGGGATCGGCATAGTTTTCGTAAAGGGCACCAGGGGGCTACGTTAGAACTGTCAAAACGGGCCAGGCCCGTTGGGCCGCCCCGCCCCGCCAATAAAAAAGGTGGGTTGGGCTATACATTTATAGGCCCATTTCGCAGCGGGCCTCGGTGGGTTGGCCCGTGCGGGCCGCGGGCTTGGGCAGGGCGGGCTAGCCCGCGGGCTTGCTGATGTATATTAAGTAATACTTATATAATTATATGAAATAAATAAATATAATATGAAGGGCCGCCTGATTGCTGAATGAAGCCACAGGCCCTAAGTTTAAGTTTCTAAGTTTCTATTTACTTTCAGTATTTAAGTTTCTAAGTTCCAGCCCGCCCTAAGTTCCTAACCCTAATCTAATTCATTCGGTTCCTATTTCTCTCCGACCCTCTCGTCCTCCTTCCTGAGTCCCGAGCGCGGAGCGACTCCCCGTCCCGACCCCGAAGGCCGACTCCCCGAGTCTGACTCCCCGACTCCGAGCGACTCCCCGAGTCCGACTCCCCCGTCCTGACCCCGAGCGAGCATCCCGACTCCTCGTCCGACTTCGAGCGAGCATCCCGACTCCCCGAGTCCCGACTTCCGACCCCGAAGGCCGAAACCGAAAGGTCCTCTCTCTCTCTCTCTCTCTCTCTTCTCTCTTCCCGAAAAATTATAGAAAAGTGAGATAGAATTTTGGGAATTTTATAATTTATTGCTGCAAATTAATATGTTAATTTTGTTAATTTTAAAGAAGTTATTTATCATTTCCAATTGTCATTTGTCTGCATTGGAAATCTGGGATGGAATATTGGGAATTTTATTGCAGGCTATACCAATTACCAATACTATATTTCTTTATATTATTGCAGATTTGAAAAACAAATGGAATCTACTACTTTGAACGAAAGTATTAATTTAGAAAATATTGAAGAAGAAACTAAGTGTGATGACAACATTGACAAGGGAAAGCCTAGGGAAACATCTGATGTTTGGAATTATTTACGAAGAAAATGATTGGTAAAAATGCTATTTGTGAATGCAAGGGATGTAAATTTTTTATAAAAGTGGAGGCAAGAAATATGGAACATCTACATTAAGGCGTCACATGGAAAATTGCAAAATGTTGAAGTATCATGTTGTAGGACAAATATTTGTTGATCAAGATGGAAAGTTAAAGTCTAAAAAGGTTAATCCAAAAATTGCACGTGAGTTACTAGCAGCTGCAGTTATTAAACATGATTTGCCTTTTTCCTTTGTTGAATATGAAGGTGTTAGAACTTGGCAAAAGTATGTAAGTCCCATGCTTCCTTCTATTTCCAGAAATACGCTTGTTTCTGATATAAACAAGTTATATTCGAAAGGGAAAGCCAAACTTAAGCAAGTTTTGTCTAATCTTCCTCATAGAGTGTGTTTAACTTCAGATTTGTGGACTGCTTGCACAAGTGAGGGTTATATTGTCTTGACAGCTCATTTTGTGGATGAAAATTGGAACTTGAATTGCAAAAACTTAACTTTGAACATATGCCTCCTCCACACTCCGGGGTTGAATTGGCTACAACACTATTCAAATTTTTGAAGGAATGGGGGATTGAGAAGAAGGTTTTTTCTTTGACCTTGGATAATGCATCTAGCAATGATTCTCTGCAAAATATTTTAAGAAATCAACTCTCTTTACATGATAGTTTGTTGAGTGATGGTGAATTTTTTCATATTCGTTGTTCGGCCCATATATTAAATCTCATTGTTCAAGATGGTTTGAAATTATGTTCTGATGCTCTGCTGAAGATTAGAGAATCTGTGAAGTATGTGAAAGGTTCAGAAAGTAGGATGAAAAAGTTTAAAGAATGTGTGACGGCAGTTGGTGACATTGACACTAGTGTGGGCTTGAGATTGGATGTTTGTACTCGATGGAATTCAAATATTTGATGTTGGATAGTGCCATTAAGTACAAAAAAGCTTTTGTTTCTCTTCCATTAAATGATAGGAATTATAAGTGGTGTCCTTCAAATGAAGATTGGAAAAGAGGAGAAAAATTATGTGAGTTCCTTGAGCCATTTTATGAGACTACCAACTTGATTTTCGGTTCTTCTTACCTACATCAAACTTATATTTTTTGCAAGTGTGGAAGATCGAAACTTTGTTAAAGAGAACTTGTTAAATGAAGATGCAAAGATAAGTGGTATGTGTGGAATTATGATTCAGAAGTTCGACAAGTATTGGAGTGAATATAGCATTGTTCTTGCATTTGGGGCCATTCTTGATCCACGAATAAAACTTCAAATGTTGGAGTATTTCTATTCAAGAGTTGAGAGTGATTCTACTAAATGTCAAGAGAAGATGTCACTTGTGAAAAGTAAATTGTACAAGCTTTTTGAGGGTTATGTTAATGGAAGCAACACAAGTTCTTCTTCACAACATTTTTCTTCTTCTCTTGTTGGCATCAAATCAAAGTGGAAGGACTAAAAGCAAGGACAAAAGACTACGATGTGAGTAATCTTATGTATCTTTTCTTCTTTTTATTTGTTTATATGTCATAGTATATGTATATGACATAACATATTTAATTAATGTAGGAAATTAAGGCTTATGAAAGCCAATCTATTACAAGTGCTGGAAAGTCTCAATTGGATATATATTTGGAGGAGCCAAAACTTGAGTTCTCATATTTTGAAGAATTGGATGTTTCAGCATATTGGAAGGATAAGAAGAATCGATTTCCGATCTTGCATTGATGGCATGTGATGTTTTGGCTATCCCAATAACTACAGTTGCATCGGAATCGGCTTTTTCTATTGGTGCTCGTGTGCTCACCAAGTACAGAAGTTGCATGGTTCCTGAAAAATTTCAAGCTCTTATTTGCACTCGCAATTGGTTGCATGGTTTTGCATCTAGTGGTGGTAAGTAAGATTATTTATAGGTTTTTAAATTATATCTTAGTTTGTGTTGCATGATTTTGAATTTAATTATTTTTAACTATTTTTATGTATTTTGTATATAGATGATGATGCAGATGCAAGTATGAAGACAACCGAATCGAGTGAGGCTTCCAATGTTATGGAGGATATTGAAGAAGGAAATGAAGATGATTTTGATGATCTAATGGAGTAATGGTTCATGAAATATAACTTCAGATTTTGCTTCTGTAAGTTTAGCCTCTTTAATTTGTTATGAATGATAACTTGAGATTTTGCTACTGTATTTTGAGTAGTGCCTGACACGGATAAAACACAGGTGTCTGGACCTCTGGTTGACTATAAATTATATGCTATCAAGTTGATAGGTGGTTAATTTTGTTTGTTTTGTTTTTTCAACTTTCTTGTTTGTTTGACTATAAACACATGGCTAAATTTGGTTTCTGGACCTCTGGTTGACTATAAACACATGACTAAATTTGGTTTCTAACTTTCTTGTTTTTTTTTTTCAATAAGAAAAGGTGGTTAATTTTCGTATTTTTTTACATGTTAGATTTTGTATGGCACCACCAGGTGGTTCTCAATAACACCAGGTTGTCCTCTATGCAATAACATGTGCATACAAATTAATTGTTTCGAGTTTCGACTAATTCTGGAAACATGCAGGTTCCATCTCCTGGCTCTATTGCTTCCTAGCTAGTTGTGAAAATTTCTTCCAGGGGCCGAACGTGTGTATATAACATGTTCAGTATTGACAGCCACAGGTTAGGAGCTTCCCAGGGGGCCGAAAATTTGTCTAAGCGGTCTAGCAATGCCTGTGGAATATTTTGTGAAGTTGGAAGCTGCATCTGCGAAGTTTTTTGTACTCTTTTTAAGAATTTGCTCCAAAGATGATCTCTGTAGAAATTTTGCAATGTGATTGCAAATTTTGTCTTCTTTAATATTTTGTACTCTTCTTTAAGAATTTGCTGGAAAGTTTGTTTTAGTAATGGATGTTGTAATGTGATTGGCAATCACTGATTGCATTCGAAATCAGTAGATTCAGTACTGTCATCATGTCATGTGAAATTGGAGATTAAAATTTTGATCCTGGCATTGGCAGCTGCAACTTGGCATTTGGCAGCTGTAATTTTGATCCTGGCATTGGCATTTGGCAGCTGCAATTTTGATGCTGGCATTGGCATTTGGCATTGGCATTGGCATTTGGAGATTGAAATTTTGATCCTGGCATTGGCATTTGGCAGCTGCAATTTTGATCCTGATATTCTTAATTTTTGTTTTTGTGATGGCATTGGTGAAGCGGGCTGGCCCGCCTGGCCCGCGGACCGCCGGCGGGTTGGGCTGGGTTGGGATTTTCAGACCCGGTCAAATGGTGGGTTGGCCCGTCCCGCCCCGCTAAATAGTGGGTTATGGTGGGTTACGGGCCGGCCCGCCCCGCCGGCCCGTCCTGACAGCTCTAGCCTACATCCATAACATCCGAAGATCGTCAGAGGGCATCATGTGCAAGGGGCTACGTCATAACGCTCTGGAAAGCGTCAGAGAGCACCTGGGGACTGCGTCTCCGGAGGAGTGCACAGGTAATCAGGAAAGTACAAAGAAGCCCATACGTCAGGTATTTTTCTCCCCATCCAATGCCTAGTATCATCTCCATGACTGATATAAACCTTTAGTAACCGCCAAGTCTTCTAACATGCAATTCTATTGGCAGTTACTCCTAACCGTCGCACGCTCCATACGTATCAGTGGCCAGCCGACTGCACGGGTACGTGTCCTACATATGACTCACAACACGTGGTAAGCAAGTGTCAAGGTCGTATGAGATATACCAATACTCCTCATCAATGGGTGGTCACTAGACTAAGTCAATGCAAGAAAAAAAATAAAAAGCGAGAAAAATGACCGATAGAGTCGCTTGCACCCAAGTGTGACTTGGACGCACAGTTTTATAATATAATAAATAAAAAATGCTAAAAATAACAACTAAAAATAAGAATATATGTCACCCTATTTCCTGTATTTCGTATTTGTACTCGTAATTTGATTTTGGCACGTATTTTATTTTCTCGACTTGTGGATTCGGGTTCTCGTAAATGGGTTTTGGACCATGGCTTGGTTTTATTTTGTAGAGTTGGTTTGATTTGGTTTGGTTCATCATGAGTGGAACACCTTAGCCTATTCTCCCCCTCCATTCCATCACAACCACCCTCATAAATCCCCACCTACTTTTCTCTCTCCTCATTATTTTCATTTATTTCTTTTCTTCTTCTTCTTCCTCTACACAACTCCCCAACCCATAGGCAAGTGTACCTTGCCATCAAATAAGCACCACTTTTATTTATCCATTAACTAGATTAGGCCATGGAGAACAACTTTAGAACTTGACATTTTGTGATTTGGAGCTTTCATTCTTCTAGATCTAGGTTTTAACCATTTTCAAAAATCCTTGGTTTTGATCTATTAAACTTCGATTTTTGCATGTTTTGATGCTTTCATGTGGAAGAGAATTCGATTTTACTCAAGTTAGAACTTCGAAAATCTAGATTTGGTTTTGATTTGGTCAAGTTATGAAGAATTGAAGTTTTGAAGTTCTTGGAGTTCTTCTCGGGTTGGAGAAGCAGCCCTCTCGGCCTGCGCTCTTTAGCGCAAGGCCGATTGCGCAGCTCACCCTTTGGTAAACTGTGCACCTTCCTTCTCGGCCAGCGCCTTTCATTGCGCATAGCCGATTGCGCCCGGCCTCTTGGGCTGGACCGCGCACCTCCCTTGGCGCACTCACCCCTGCACAGTTGGTCCTGCGCAACCGGACTCCTGTGCAGTCCACCCTCTGCGCAGCTCACCCTGCGCCATCCCCTCCTGCACAGTCTAACCCCTGCGCAATTTGATCCCGCGTAACCCATCTGCTGCGCCATCCATCTCTGGCGCAGTTGGTACCCTGCGCAGCTCACCCTGCGCAGTTGGCCCCTGGCGCACTTGACTCTTGCGCAATCCAACCCCATGACCCCTTGCACAATATGTCCAATCATGGAGACTTGGTTTTATTCTTCTTTTAGCTTGGCTCTTCTATAGCCCTATATATATTGGTATTTTATTAGATATTTTACGTCCATTTTATATCCTTACGCCTTTTGTCATGAACTTGATTTTTACTTAATACGTTTGGATTGACTATTGTACTTGGCATAGTATGACAAGGAGCTAGCATAACACGACAGTGACCCATAAGTGGTGCACTCCTGACATAACCAACCTAACCTGATAGTAGCCCGTCGTGGCGCACTCCTGACAGTACCCTGACATGATTTATCTTGATAACTTGATAGTGGCCCGTGGCGGCGCACTCCTGACTTGACTTGTAACTTGTAACTTGACTCGTATAATCAACTTGACACCGTGGGTGCTCCTGCTTGCTTGCTTGTGCAATCCACTTGTCTTGTCTCGCATCATGTCTAGGACGTAACTTCCTGGGTGCCACGGCCAGGGACTCGTGCTGAATTGGATTAGGCTAATTATTAGATCAAACTTGAACATGGAGAATTTCCAGTCACAGGCAATCTCGTTATCTGGGCGATTTAATGGACTTGTAGCTTGCCGACGAGTAGAGCACATTTCCAGCACACTGTCATGTGTTGCACCCTCTAAGTCACCTAAGGGTACATTTGTCTCCCGGGCAATGTATCCACCTATAACTCTCAACCCTCGAAAGGATAACTGGATAGTCTGCAGGGCTTGGGATTGAAAGTTTCTCACTTGCATCTTGTTAGTAATTAGGCTTGTGATAACCCTAGTTAGTTAAAGTAGTAAGCCGTAGTACTTGCTTGGCCGATTGTGAATGGATGGTGTCCAGCCTTGTCTAAGTCTTGTCTAGCTCCAGTACCTGCTATCTCCTGAGCATGTTTGTTTTACTTATCTTAACGATAAATGAGTAGAGACAGTGAGCTATTCAGGCGAAGGGTTACAACCCCGGTCCTTGTCTGGTTTAAGGATTGTAACCTGGCTCCCGGAATGGTTCCACGTCCCTAGTCGTTATCGCCCTGTGTACCTTACTACTTGTACTTTCTTTATTCTTTATGTTCTGATATGCTGGCTTTTGTTCTTATTTGTGGCCTCCTTTGTGGCACTTGCTCTTTCTGGGGTTTGACCCAGCTGGTTTTGTGTGGCCAGATTTCGGAGCAGCTCCCGAGGATCTACCGAGCTTCCAGCCCAATGGTGACAACTAGACGGAACCCGGGCCAAGAGTGGATTTTCTTTTTGTTTCACCCACTTATATGTAAATTTATTCTTTTGAGGCGTTTAGCCGACGAGCACCTGTTAGCTCGATGCACATTTACTTACTGTCTGCCTACGGGCTGTAAACATGATTAACAAATCCTAGGGTTGATCATGTATGACTGAACTCTTGCTAGTCCCATCATTTTGTATGACTAGCTTCATGATCATCCAATATATAATATTTGGGACGCCTTATATATATATTTGATGCTCTAATATCTTGCAACTCGGTTAATTGCTTGAGATTGAGACAATAGGCTTGACCTTAAGAGACTGCTGGCTTGTAGTAAACCCTTATATTTAGACAGCCGTGACCGTATAGTTGAGATATATTCTATTTCAATATACGTAGCTGGCTATGTCTGCCCCCCGCTCTCCAGTATTCTGGTTCTGGGGCGTGACACGGTTTAAGTGGTGGCCCATGCAGGTCTTGTCAATCAAGAAATGTGGGGGTTTACCGAATAGATGTCTCAATCAATATTCGCCCTTGATCTCTGCTCGTATCATCAAATCCCTGAGATTCTTGACCTGATCACATGCTTGTATCATTGATCTGTCCTGGTCCTTTCCTTACTGTTCCCTATGTCGTCTTCTTCAGCGGCATTACTCCCGGACCTGCCAACCAGCCAGAGGAAGCTCGACAAGCACCTCAGCGCCAGGAAGATCAAGCTCAGCACTCTGGAGTAGCCTTCCGAGTTATGCTTTTCGGAGGCTCAGAACCTCCAGTTCAGGCAGCTCCGCCCGCTCAACCAGCTAGACAGGATGAGGGACCTTTGGTAGGGCTTATCAGAGAACTACTTGCATCCCAAGATCGTCGAGGCGACGCCTTGCACCAGGAAGTTCATGATGCACTAAACCGAGGAGGTCCCCAAGGGAATCAGGCGGCCAACAGTTTCAAGCGCTTGAACCCTCCCTTCTTTGACGGCAGTGAAGATGCGATTGCCGCAGACGCTTGGCTTCAGGATACCGAGGTGGTTCTAGAAGCAGCTAGGACACCTGAGAATGAGAAGGTGGCGGTGGTATGCCTACAGTTGTTAGACTTGGCTCGCGATTGGTGGGCAGCTCAGGCCATGGGGTTAGCGGCACCAGTCACTTGGGCGATGTTCAGAGAAAGATTCCAGACAAAGTATTTCGATGCGGTGGCACGGTACGACCTGCAGACCCGGTTCACCAACTTGAAGCAAGGAGGCAGGACGGTCGATGGCTATGCGACCGAGTTTTCTAGGCTGAGTAGGTTCGCCCCCACCTTGGTGGCAACCGAGTTCGATAGGGCTCAACGGTTCCAGCAAGGGCTGCACTTAGAGATATTATTGGCTGTGGAGCAGTTCGAGCACCAGACGTTCGATGCAGTGTTAAAGGCAGCAAGGAGGCATGAGTATACCTCCTGGAGAATTGTGGACAGGACCGGAGGCAGGAAGCGGTCCCACAACCAGATGCACCAATCTTCAGCTCCAGCCCCGGCAGCTAGGGGTATAACCATTGGAACTTCGAGGCGGGCGGCCTCAGTGACGTCGGTTCAGCATTCGACCCCGACGTACCCACAGCAGCAGAAGTAGAAGCAGAAGCAGTCTTCCGCGGTGGGATGTTCTCATTACGGGAAGCCGGGCCATGTAGTGGCAGAGTGTCGTAGGGCACAGGGATTGTGCCTGGCTTGTGGAGGAGCAGACCACCAGATAGGGACCTGCCCGAATAGGGGAGGTCCATCATCATCCAACCTTTCTAGTTCTTCGGTGAGAGGACCAGCCCCAGTTCCAGTCCAGCAGCAGCAGCAGCAGCAGTACCCGAGGCCATTGTTGCCTCAGGCCCAGGCCTTTCAACAGCAGAACCAGCAGCAGTTCACCCAGGCTCCAGCACAGAACCGACAGAGGGGTTTCCAGCAGAGGGGACCCGCAGCTAGAGGTCAGGCTATGATGATGACCATGGAAGAAGAAGTTGCACCAGGTGAGGTAGTGGCAGGTACTATTCTCGTCAACACCTTTCCAGCATCTGTATTATTTGATTCTGGTGCATCGCATTCATTCATGTCTGCACGATTCGCGACACGGATATGATTGGAGCCCGAGTCATTATCAGTGAGGCTCAATATATTTACTGGTAATGGTCTTGTGGGAGTAGATCGAGTGTTTTCCTCGTGTCGGATCGTAGTTAGCGGTAGAGAGTTCCCCGCTAGGCTCATAGAGTTCCCTATGGCAGACTATGATGTAGTCCTAGGCATGGATTGGTTGAGGAACCATTATGCTAGGATAGACTGCCATGTTGGCAGACTTGTCTTTAGTATTCCCGGAGAGCCAGAGTTTTTATTTTCCAGAGGCGCCGTAGAGCCATCTCCTCCAGTATTGCGGCTGGCAGTAGCAGCAGTGCAGTTGCCCCGGATAGTTGAAGAGTTTCCAGATGTCTTTCCAGAGGAACTTCCAGGGATGCCACCAGAGCGGGAGATCGAGTTCACCATCGACTTGATTCCCGGGACAGCACCAGTATCAGAGCGAGTCTACAGAATGGCGCCTTCAGAGTTGGAGATTTTGTACAAGATGATTGAAGAACTCAGGACCAAGGGATTCATTCGTGCAAGTGGATCACCTTGGGGAGCCCCGATGCTTCTCGTGAAAAAGAAGGATGGTACGTCTAGGCTATGTGTTGATTATCGTACCTTGAACTCAGTGACAATCAAGATCAAATACCCTCTTCCGAGGATAGATGACTTATTTGATCAACTCAAGGGGGCTTCAGTTTTCTCGAAGATAGACTTGCGGTCAGGATACCACCAGATCAGAGTCAGAGAGCAGGACATCCCGAAGACGGCGTTCAGATCTAGGTACGGGCATTGGGAGTTTCTAGTTATGCCCTTTGGAGCGACCAATGCGCCGGCAGTGTTCATGGACCTCATGAACCGTATTTTCATGCCTTACTTGGATCAGTTTGTGATAGTGTTCCTTGATGACATCCTATTCTACAGCAAGAGTGAAGCATAGCACGAGCAGCATCTCAGAATTGTCCTCCAGATTCTCAGAGAGCACCAGTTGTACGCCAAGTTCAGTAAATGCGAGTTCTGGCTCGATCGTATTTCTTACTTGGGTCACATCATTACTCGAGGAAGAGTGGAAGTGGATCCCCAGAAGATTGTGGCTATCGAGGCATGGCCAGTACCCAGCTCAGTGGCAGAAGTTCGCAGCTTTCTTGGATTGGCCGGCTACTACCGGCGGTTCGTCTCTGATTTTGCAAGGATTTCAGCGCCGATGACCCAGTTGACCCGCAAGGATGTGCCGTTCGTTTGGACAGCAGAATGTCAGGAATCATTTGAGAAGTTGAAGCGAGGTTTGATAACGGCTCCCATTCTCACCCTTCCAGATGGGACCGGAGGATTCACAGTTTATTGCGACGCTTCAGGCAGAGGATTGGGATGTGTTTTGATGCAGCATGGGAAGGTAATTGCTTATGCGTCGCGTCAACTCCGTGATCATGAGAAGAATTACTCGACCCATGACTTGGAGCTAGCAGCAGTAGTGTTTGTACTTAAGTTGTGGAGGCACTACTTGTACGGAGACAGAGTGGAGATCTTTACTGATCATAAGAGCCTGAAGTATGTTTTCACCCAGAAGGATCTTAATATGCGGCAGAGAAGATGGCTTGAGCTACTGGTGGACTACGATGTGGATTTGCAGTATCATCCAGGGAAGGCCAACGTTGTAGCAGATGCGTTGAGCCGGAGAGCCAGAGTTTATTTCCTGACGGCACAACTAGAGCTATTGGCAGATCTTCAGAAGATGGGTATAGAAGTTGTCCTCCCTTCCAATGTGGCCTTGATGGCCAGCCTACAGATTCAGTCCACCATAGTTGGGAGGATCCGGACCGTACAGTTAACAGATTCCAAGATTCAGCGGCTCAGAGCAGAGTGCGAGGCAGGGAGAAGGCCAGAGTTATGTATTCATGAGGATGGTACACTTCGACACGGCACGCGTCTTTGTGTACCCAGTGGAGATATCAGACAGGAAGTCATGGCAGAGGCTCACAGTTCGCAGTATTCCATCCACCCAGGCAGCACGAAGATGTACAGAGATATTCGTCAACACTTATGGTGGAATGGTATGAAGAGAGAGATAGCCCGGTATGTCTCTCGATGTTTGGTTTGCCAACAAGTCAAGGCTGAACATCAGAGGCCAGCTGGACTTCTTCAACCTTTACCGATCCCAGAATGGAAATGGGAACACATAACCATGGATTTTGTGACTGGGTTACCCAGATCTCCGGCAGGCAGAGATGCTATTTGGGTCATTGTAGACAGGCTTACCAAGGTGGCACACTTTCTTCCGTTCAGAGTTGGACAGTCAACGGCGCAGCTGGCAGAGATGTATCTCTGGCAGATCATCAGACTTCACGGAGTGCCAGTCAGCATAGTATCAGACAGGGATACGAGATTCACATCGCACTTCTGGCGCAGTCTTCATCAAAGTTGGGGACTCGTCTCAAGTTTAGCTCAGCATATCATCCGCAGACAGATGGGCAGTCAGAGCGTACTATACAAACTCTCGAAGATATGTTGCGGTCATGTACCCTTGACTTCGGTGGTTCGTGGAAGGATCACCTGCACCTGGTGGAATTCTCGTACAACAATAGTTTTCAGGCCAGTATCCAGATGGCACCCTTTGAGGCTCTATATGGCAGGAAGTGCAGATCCCCGTTAGCATAGAACGATGTCGGAGAGAGGCAGATGCTCGGTCCAGAACTGATTTCTCAGACGGTTGAAGTGGTCAGGAAAGTCAGAGATCACCTCCGAGTTGCTCAGGATCGCCAGTGCCATTGGGCCGATACTCATCGGCGTCCCTTAGAATTTGCCGTCGGCGACCATATATTCCTTAGGATCTCGCCTACCCGCGGCGTCATTCGTTTTGGCGTACGGGGAAAGCTTAGTCCTAGGTATATAGGGCCGTTCGATATTCTGGAGCGAGTAGGCGATGTGTCCTATCGTCTCGCTCTTCCGCCGTCGCTAAGTGAGGTACATGATGTATTCCATGTATCCCAATTAAGACGGTACATCCCGGACCCGAGCCATATCCTAGATCATTCAGAATTGGTTGTTGGTACCAACCTTTCGTATGAGGAGAGGCCCGTGTCTATATTGGACCGGAGAGAAAAGACGCTCAAGAACAAGACTATTAACTTAGTCCGTGTTGCTTGGGGTCATCACTCTCTAGGTGAGTCAACGTGGGAGCGTGAGGACGACATTCGATCGCGATATCCCTACCTGTTTGACTCGTGAGGTATAATGTCTTTTTTATGCCTTACGCTTTCCCTTCCTTGCTTGCATTGTATGATTGTATGATTGAACTGCTTAGTGTAGCTTGTCTGTGCTTAGTATAGCTTGTCGTGGCAATCTCTAGCTCCTTGATTAAATTTCGAGGACGGAATTCTTTGAAGGTGGGTAGAGTTGTCACCCCCATTTCCTGTATTTCGTATTTGTACTCGTAATTTGATTTTGGCACGTATTTTATTTTCTCGACTTGTGGATTCGGGTTCTCATAAATGGGTTTTGGACCATGGCTTGGTTTTATTTTGTAGAGTTGGTTTGATTTGGTTTGGTTCATCATGAGTGGAACACCTTAGCCTATTCTCCCCCTCTATTCCATCACAACCACCCTCATAAATCCCCACCTACTTTTCTCTCTCCTCATTATTTTCATTTATTTCTTCTTCTTCTTCTTCTTCCTTCCTCTACACAACTCCCCAACCCATAGGCAAGTGTACCTTGCCATCAAATAAGCACCACTTTTATTTGTCTATTAACTAGAGTAGGCCATGGAGAACAACTTTAGAACTTGACATTTTATGATTTGGAGCTTTCATTCTTCTAGATCTAGGTTTTAACTATTTTTGAAAATCCTTGGTTTTGATCTATTAAACTTCGATTTTTCCATGTTTTGATGCTTTCATGTGGAAGAGAATTCGATTTTACTCAAGTTAGAACTTTGAAAATCTAGATTTGGTTTTGATTTGGTCAAGTTATGAAGAATTGAAGTTTTGAAGTTCTTGGAGTTCTTCTCGGGTTGGAGAAGCAGCCCTCTCGGCCTGCGCTCTTTAGCGCAAGGCCGATTGCGCAGCTCACCCTTTGGTGAACTGCGCACCTTCCTTCTCGGCCAGCGCCTTTCATTGTGCATAGCCGATTGCGCCCGGCCTCTTGGGCTGGACCGCGCACCTCCCTTGGCGCAGTCACCCCTGCGCAGTTGGCCCTGCGCAACCGGACTCCTGTGCAGTCCACCCTCTGCACAGCTCATCCTGCGCCATCCCCTCCTGCGCAGTCTAACCCCTGCATAATTTGATCCCGCGCAACCCATCTGCTGCGCCATCCATCTCTAGCGCAGTTGGTACCCTGCGCAGCTCACCCTGCGCAGTTGGCCCCTGGCGCACTTGACTCTTGCGCAATCCAACCCCATGACCCCTTGCACAATATGTCCAATCATGGAGACTTGGTTTTATTCTTCTTTTAGCTTGGCTCTTCTATAGCCCTATATATATTGGTATTTTATTAGATATTTTACGTCCATTTTATATCCTTACGCCTTTTGTCATGAACTTGATTTTTACTTAATACGTTTGGATTGACTATTGTACTTGGCATAGTATGACAAGGAGCTAGCATAACACGACAGTGACCCGTAAGTGGTGCACTCCTGACATGACCAACCTAACCTGATAGTAGCCCGTCGTGGCGCACTCCTGACAGTACCCTGACATGATTTATTTTGATAACTTGATAGTGGCCCGTGGCGGCGCACTCCTGACTTGACTTGTAACTTGTAACTTGACTCGTATAATCAACTTGACACCGTGGGTGCTCCTGCTTGCTTGCTTGTGCAATCCACTTGTCTTGTCTCGCATCATGTCTAGGACGAGACTTCCTGGGTACCACGGCCAGGGACTCGCACTGAATTGGATTAGGCTAATTATTAGATCAAACTTGAACATGGAGAATTTCCAGTCACATAGGCAATCTCGTTATCTGGGCGCTTTAATGGACTTGTAGCTTGCCGACGAGTAGAGCACATTTCCAGCATACTGTCATGTGTTGCACCCTCTAAGTCACCTAAGGGTACATTTGTCTCCCGGGCAATGTATCCACCTATAACTCTCAACCCGCGGAAGGATAACTGGATAGTCTGCAGGGCTTGGGACTGGGAGTTTCTCACTTGCATCTTGTTAGTAATTAGGCTTGTGATAACCCTAGTTAGTTAAAGTAGTAAGCCGTAGTACTTGCTTGGCCAATTGTGAATGGATGGTGTCCAGCCTTGTCTAAGTCTTGTCTAGCTCCAGTACCTGCTATCTCCTGAGCATGTTTGTTTTACTTATCTTAACGATAAATGAGTAGAGACAGTGAGCTATTCAGGCGAAGGGTTACAACCCCGGTCCTTGTCTGGTTTAAGGATTGTAACCTGGCTCCCGGAATGGTTCCACGTCCCTAGTCGTTTATCGCCCTGTGTACCTTACTACTTGTACTTTCTTTTATTCTTTATGTTCTGATATGCTGACTTTTGTTCTTATTTGTGGCCTCCTTTGTGGCACTTGCTCTTTTTGGGGTTTGACCCAGCTGATTTTGTGTGGCCAGATTTCAGAGCAGCTCCCGAGGATCTACCGAGCTTCCAGCCCAATGGTGACAACTAGACGGAACCCGGGCCAAGAGTGGATTTTCCTTTTTGTTTCACCCACTTATATGTAAATTTATTCTTTTGAGGCGTTTAGCCGACGAGCACCTGTTAGCTCGATGCACATTTACTTACTGTCTGCCTACGGACTGTAAACATGATTAACAAATCCTAGGGTTGATCATGTATGACTGAACTCTTGCTAGTCCCATCATTTTGTACGACTAGCTTCATGATCATCCAATATGTAATATTTGGGACGCCTTATATATATATATTTGATGCTCTAATATCTTGTAACTCGGTTAATTGCTTGAGATTGAGACAATAGGCTTGACCTTAAGAGACTGCTGGCTTGTAGTAAACCCTCATATTTAGACAGTCGTGACCGTATAGTTGAGATGTATTCTATTTCAATATACGTAGCTGGCTATGTCTGCCCCCGCTCTCCAGTATTCTGGTTCTGGGGCGTGACAATATAATAACTACAGAGTAAAGTGGCAAGGTATCTTGCCTGATGGTACAAAATGGCAAGTACAGGAAATCATAATGTCAGCCAAGAAACGTCACAATCTCCAAACAACTCCGGACGCTGAAACAAACATTAAAAATACACTCGATGTAAAAGATATACTGTCACGTCCCGTTCCCGTAGGAGCGATCTTCCTCGCTAAGGCGTGATGCCGCACGAGCCTAAATTGCGCTCGTGCAAGACGGATTCCATAACGACCGATTACAGTGGCTGCGACGGGGTCGTCGCACAGAAGTCCCAAGCAGAGACATTGAATAATAGCAGCACAAATTTAGATCAAAACAGAAGTTATTCAAAGAAGCTCTTTATTGATATTGAAACAAAGATTACAAAGGGCGCAAGGCAAGATTACAAGTCTCTCGAGCTCACTTTTCTCACATTACAAGTTTACTCTGCTCTCTCTCATCTCTCGATACAATGCTTGAGCCAGCGGAAGTATCGGAAGGCGACGTCCATACATTATGTCCCGTATAAGTCTTGACTCCATGCAGCCGCACGCTTCAAATTGCCAAAGAACTCCGTGCCTCGACGCATCCAAGCGAGCTCCGCGCCACTAGCTTCTACCTGTGCCTGCACATGTAAACTATATGGATGTCAGTACTCAACTGTACTGGTGGGATGAGCTCCTCGCCTACCCATACAAAACTGACACGTTTGATTTACTTTGTGCAACATAGTCTCTTCTTATCAATTATCTTTCTAGTCTTGTCTTAGGATCAATTTTATGACAGACGCCTTGGCATACTTGTGTCTGAAGACCATCCCGTACTTGCAACAATAATGTCTACTTAACAACGTTAACCTATCAAGTCGTGCTTGCCT
The DNA here is from genome assembly GCA_029216955.1 of Iris pallida. Lineage (NCBI taxonomy): Eukaryota > Viridiplantae > Streptophyta > Magnoliopsida > Asparagales > Iridaceae > Iris > Iris pallida. The sequence goes on from JANAVB010024870.1 coordinate 67,924, forward strand.
TATGGCCAAAATCAGAGACGCAACTACACGATAGACTCCATTTCCGTGTGACCGTGCTAGCTCCTTGAGGCAGTGCCTCGCCACTTACTGACTTACCCATACTTGTGTTATGGCAGCACAGCCGTACCTCATAATTGAGGTCGTGTCCTGAAACTCAACGTAACTTCACCAACTTGCCCTACGACCCTTTTCGACTAAACTCGCAACAGCTCAAGTCTAACTCATGCAACTCTATGCCAACGACTTAACACTCGATGCCACATCCCGTGCCGAAGCACGTCGCCTTCGTTGTAGCCAAATCTTAGGCCCAGATATTGTGTTCTAACTGTGTACACCATCAACTCGACTCCATCCAAAGGCACACATGCGGATTGCCGCCCGTGCCGACCCATCTATATGAATGGTCACTGGCATTAACTAGCCATCGTGGACATAGCCTGGCAAACGGGATCCTCGCACTGCAGGTAGCGATCCCCGATGCAAGTCCCCGAACTACCGGTTGCCTATTACCCAGCTCGGCTATACCGTGTTTCTTCCTAGGCCGAGTCGGTCCCGTGGCCCCGGGTTGCCGCTCGAAGAAACATCGCCCTTGTCGACAAGTTGTCCATGACCACGCGCCTACGCTAACTTCTAGACTTAACGTAATTGCATGGTCTCATCATCATCACATAGTTCCTTTGCTTTACTTCTTCCACTTTTCACACTTCTTTTGCAGAGCCCAAACCAGGGTTGCCTCGACGACTAACCTACAGTCCTGATATATTTCCTCTCGGTGACTAACCATCGCTTAGACTTAACATTCTTTGAACTCCGGGAGCGGCTACTGCATAGCCTTCCCACTTAACTTAAACATAACGTATTCCTTAAGTATCGACAGACCGTGGATAACTTTCCACTGAACCAACTGTGGCTCGTACCTTAAACCAACTCGTGTTCTACGCAACGCTATCGCCCAAGTCATACCTCATATGATGGGCCTTGGGATCGTGGGACTATTTAACTTGACAACCGCAGAAAGAGCGGGACAGCACTTGGAATGACTTAGGTCGACCGGCATAACTTTGCCTAACTTAATCGAGCCTACAACTTAACCTGAGGGATGAGCAAAGGCTATGCCAAACCTTTCGCAGTGGAAGTGTGCATGCTTTATCGAACATTTTTGCAGGCGATGCCTATGACTTAGGCAAGTTCATAGTTTTGTGTCGAAGACCAACTTTCCTTCTCCCAAGCCATGGGACGAAGGATCGAGTGTCATTTTCAAGCACGCCGTGCACCAACTCCATGCCGACCGTTGGACCTTTCCATATTCTAACTCAATTCGACCCGTCAAAATTATTCCTTTTAGCTATGTGGATTCGTCGATTTTATTAGCAAGCCTATTGTGCAAGTTAAAAATGTACGATTTATTAGGTGAAGGCTAAGATGAGGCAAGTTCACCGAAACTACCCCACCTGAGCGAGCGGTCGCCTTGACCGAGCGATGTCTTCGAGCAGCCGTTGCAAGGCTAAGTCCGAACGCCATCGGTGTTTCAATTCCTCCAATTGACTGAGCGGAATGGGGTACTACTATACCTAGGAAACGCCTGTCCAAAAGTCTAATTCTAGAACATAGGCAAAATCGTAATTTCGGGTCAAAACGATATTCGTCGTTGGACCCGCTTTGCACCAAAACGTGTGCCAAGTCTATGGTCTCTAAAGTCGTCAAACTACATGTCTATGGATTCAGTTTGAGGAGAGCAACTCAACGGTATGTCCAGTTTTGGATTTCGATGAGTCGCATACAAAATCATTCGCTTGAGTGGGTCACGGGCCCGCCAAAAAGGGGTTCCGATTCGACCTTCTCAGAATCGAACCAAACTTGGCACACAGGACCAAAATTTCGTTCCGGACCTGTTGGCATAAGTTTCGTCTCGAATCGACGACTATACATGATGTTAGGGCAAAGTTTGCAATTTGGCGATACGGGGTATCTCGACGGATACGGACTGATTTCGTCGCGCACACACGACGAAACTGAGTTCCGTCAGTCCCCACACGTCGGCAACGTCCATACGCGCCTTTTGATGTGTATAGCGTACGACCACGCCGCCCGGTCTGTCGGGGCGCACGCCGTATCGGACAAAATTCTAAAATTTTAATATTTTTAAAGCATTTTTTCTCACAAGTTCATCGATCCGTAACTTCCTGTATATTAAATAAAAATTGAATCTACCAGATGAGTTTTCATCTCGTATATGTTAACTAGGACTGCTTAAATTGTTTCCCACAAATTCTCAATATCTGGGTCGAAATCGTCCTTCCAAAGTCAGGGGTTGGTGTGTTTTCCCGGGTTCATTTTCAAGGAATTTTTCTCTACTTTCCCGAATCTTATATGGGACTTCCTATGCATTAGAAATTTTCTAATTGCTAGGGTTTATAAATGGGTATGTTGTCTACGCACAAAAGTCGATAGATCGACTTTTGTTGAACAGAATAAAAAATATCTGGATTCGAAATAGGGTACCTGGGTTCTTCGAAAACAGAGGGTTCTCTGTTTCCCTGTCGGCTTCGAGCGGTTGTCCGACGATCCGGTCGTCGGCGATGGCGATCAGGCGGTCGACATTGGGCGCGGGGGTGTGGGGGAGGTCCTGGAGTCAGAGTTTGGGCTGAGGATGCAGTTTGATCGATGGTTTTTCCAAAAATCCATATTTTCGACTGCTTTATATAGGGCTTTTAAAATCTCCTATTTTAATCGGATTTGAATCCGCAGGGTGCCAGGATTCGATCTAGGTTTAGGTTGATTAGGTAGAGGGAAATCTAGTTAGGATTTTGTAAAAAAATCTCAAATCAAATGGTGAGATATGGAGAAGTTTGGATTTAAACTTCCTGTGAAGTTTTCACTGTGCTCCGCTCAAACGCGCGGGTGGGGAGCGGGTACTGTTCACAGGAACAGTACTCCCCCTTTACCTTTTTTTTTACTTAAACATATATGTCTCTAATGTATCCCTAGGCTGCCAATGCTCAGCCTGGCCCGCCCCTTTGCTGGGGTGTGGGCCGGGCCCCTTTTTTTATAACTATAGAGATTTATATATATATATATATATATATATATATATATATATATATATTATTGATATATCCATGTCACGCCCCGATCCGGGAAATCGCTCGTCCTTGCTAGATTTCACCCGAATCATCGTCCTCGCTGGGGCGTGATGCCGCACGACCCTGGAGTTGCGCTCGTGCAAGGTAAGATAACAGGTTCACATAGTGTTTATCTCAAATTGATAACATAAGCAGCGGAAGGAAACAAGGTATAACATAAGAATCTCTTTATTGATAACAAACTGAAGATTACAAATGCTCTGAATAGTCCAATATATATGCCAATTGGCTACAACGCTCATGATCTCTCTAGCTCACAAAGGATTACATTGTTCCATACATGATGCCTCTTTATAGCCAACAAGTAGTCTTCGGCCACATCTCCATGTCGCAAGTCCGAATGCCTATGCGGTAGCTCCTCTTGAACGCCAAGGACTCCATGCCTCGGCACGTCCAAGCCAAGCTTCGCCCCGAGCCGAACATACCTGAACCTGCAGGCAAACTAGTGGGGGATTAGTGCTTTCGTCCTCGCTTCGCACTGATCAAGACCGGCTCGCACCCAAACCAAACACTAAGTATATTTCGTGGAACATGCAACAATATTTGGTTATCTTGCTAATTAGCCTTAGGATCAGTTTCATGGCAATATTCGACATAGCAACTTAATATAATTGTGTCCCATATCGTATTTCTGCAGCAGATACAGTTAGACATATAAACGTAAGCATAGTGATCGTGCTCATCTCCGCCCCGTTTTGCTTAGCCTGCAATGGTTAGACTTTACATAAGAAATCCTTCAATTCATGCAACCAATCATAAACCTAGCCATATGTATAAGGGTAGCAGGCCCTACGCCTGCACCCAACTCTAATATCAGCCCACCGGCCCTATCTATATGAAGGTTACCGTGTTTCACACCATAATGGACTTGGCTCTTATGTGTAAGCCTATGATCGCTTCGATACGGGTTGCTAGCCCAATATTCGAAGGATCCCAAACTTAATGATATCATAGCTTATCACAACACTGGACGGTCGTAATCCGTCCGAATGATTTGTACCATAAATACCATACATAATTCCCTCCTAGGCCGAACGGTCACGGTACCCTGGTCGTAACCGTCCGAGGGAAGCCGCACCCGTGGACGGGCCATCCGAGTCTATTGACCATGTAATACGTACCATAGCATACAAGTCATATCATTCCAACCAATCTCGTTTTCCATAAACGTAATCCCTTATCTCGATCTCAAGTTTCGACGGCGTTAAGCCCCAACACATCCGTATTGATGCACGACGCCCAATGGCTTAGACTTTCCATATTTATATTCAACGCGTTCCATTCATAAGTTATTCACATAGCCTAATTCCGTAGTTACTTAGCCATTTCCTAGCTTCCGTGCACGAGGGCACGCTCAGCGCCGTAATCAATGTTCTAGGCCTAGTGTTCAATGTTCTCGGAGTCGTGCACGTGATGCACATCTCGATAATGTTTTTCAATGTTCTACCATCACCGCCATACCGCGACCCGTACACTTGGTGCACGTCGCTTCAATCGTTTAATTGTTCAACATTCTATCTTAATGTTCGACACATACTAAGACCTTTAACCATTTGAGCCACGCTCGCCTACTTAATGGCAACTTATGCATACAAGGATATATTTATTAGACGTGAAAGAATAGAGAGAGAGTCAGGAACTCGTCCACCTTAAGCCGATACGCCTTGTCGCCTCGCCTAGCTGCAGCGGCTCGATTCCATAATTTGGTTGCATAGCTAATTCTCGGACTTAGTCATTCTTTTGAACTACTCGGTTGATTTGGCCTACCGTGTCCATGCCACAATCCGTTGCAAGGCCACGATTTGGTTTTGCGGACACTTCACTGAATAAGGCAAAATGCCGACCTCTTATCGTCTAGCGTAAAAGCATAGCCTGCACACCAGATCAACTAAAATCAGTACTTGCTCAAACGGGACTTATCCTTTGCATTGATTCGATTCATAGATTCCAATCGACTCAAAGCTTACCTTTGGCCAACGTAACTCTTACATCGATTTGCATTGATACTTCATCGGGTCAACGTAACTCTTCGAGTCAACGACTCATCATAATGCACTGTACGGAGCGGGGCATTACATAATATACCACTCAAAATAAGGTTCGTCCTCGAACAGAAACCAACACTTAAATCCAAGTGTTCTGCTAGATCGTTTCACGATCTCGAGCTACTATCATTGGAATCATACAACTTAGTTTGGATCATACACATATTTTAGGCGTCCCACCAATATATGCATTTTAGCCAAGCTCAGTTGTAGGATATCGAGACAAACTATAGGCTCAACTTAAATCCTCAAGCACCAGCTATTCCGTACTCGACTTGGTCATATCTTAGCACATATTCCCAAAATTTTACATGCAAACATCTTCGCATATAACTTAATTCAAAACCATAACTTCGATCTCATAAGTTTCTCGTCGGTCATCTAACGCTCGTATTGCATTGAGTCATTGCGCATCCGATCGCAATAATTCTCCGCAACGCCTATTCGTCCAACCATTTCCTATCTCTCATACCACTTAAGTCTTCATCTAGTCATTCATAATATTTGGCCTTAACGACATGGACTAAGTCCAACATGTCTCAAATTTCCTTGCCTACCATTCGTACTAAGTCTCGCACACACCTATTCCAACATGATCCACGTTCTCAAACCATCTACGCATCGGGTCTAGGGCTACCCTCGCTAGATAACTTATCCTGACATCATGCTTAATCTCTCCCGACACAAGAGGTCCACTTGAGTCTACGATGCTCAAAGGCAACAATCTTTCTGACCCAAGGTCTCTTACGATACGTCCATCTCCTATTCTCGGCCGAGTACGAATCCTTTACTCAATTCTCGAATCAATTCCGACTAGTTCGTTTTGTAACATAGATAGCGCCACACATAGCCTAACCGTTACTCAAACCGATCTATGACACAACTCTTATGGTCGTTCTACTATCCGTCGCTCTCGCGTATTGCAAAATTCTTGCAATCGCCTTACCGCATCCCTATGCTAGGTACGTTCCTCAACATCTATTCAATCATCGACCAACCAAGTCTATTTGTATACTTATTCGATCGATCATAATTTTCCTTTTCTGACCATATCGTTCTAGTCGAAGGCTACTCGCTAACTTTCGAAACACGATACTCACTCGCTTAGACTTATCCTCAACATGCACTACATCATTCCTTATCCTCGACAAAATTTCTTATGCGACTTCTTTAGGGTCATCCTATGGGACTTCAATATTCACTTAATTTCACGGTCAAGTCTTCTAGGGTCATCTGCCCCGAAACTACGCTCGATAATTGAAGATTGTCAACGAGGGACAGTTACAACGAACCATGCTATATCCTATTGCGGAGCCAAATCAATTCCCGATAATTCCTACGAGACTTTATCCAATCCGACGTAATTTGCTAATCCATAATTTATCTACCCCCGCGCAACTGATGCGCCGTTAACTACTTGAATCACTTATGTATTACCGTCGACTATCTTTGCTAGTCGTATGATATCTACTCGCCTCAGGTCTGAGTTTACCTATCCGTGATCATAGTTCGACACATTCCATACTCATCAAAACTATCCTCGAATAACTTTCGCATCAAACCACAAGTCAAATTCGATTTGCCATGCCTTTTAGTTTGATCATCCCTGCTGTATGAATCACCATACCAACGCTCACACGGAATGATCGTCCTAATTTTGGCGTGATACATGTGCGATGCTGGAGTTGCACTCGCATAAGACAAGAATGTCAACATTGTGATTATTCTCGAAACAATCAAGCACTTTCGTTTTTATCCAAGTAACGTCCACCCACTCTTAAATTATCTCTACGTTTTTCCACGATTATCATCCGAACCTACATCAACTTAACTTGCATCTCATTCATCCAACAACAATGCTCAACATAATTTTCGTTCATTCGATCAGAGTATCCCCGAGTTATTATATATCGTCTTTGATACGCCTCAATACCATCACCGATATGCATAACTTGAACATCTTCCTCTCTCATAAGCTCCAATTCGTTACGATCACTGTCATTATCCGAACTCGAATACGAATCAAGTCTTGCGCACATTACTATACATTTCGTTGTAACTAACTACCATCATTATGACATAATTTACAATTCACGTATCCATTCTCATATTCCTAACTCGTACTTCCAATCGTGCTACCGACTCATCGTACTAACTCAAATTCGTTCGCACGATTTCTTCGTACCTACTGAACTCGTTCCAAATAAGCCTTCGTATTAACTCAACGTAATTTCGACCGGGTCGACCATTTCCTCAACGCACATTCCCTCGCTATGTCCAGCCTATCGTTCGACTTACACTTAACGAATCCTCGTCCGACGTGTCATCCCTGGGTACGACTTCGCACATAATCGTTCAACTCAATTCATCGAAGCATACTTGCACTCAGGAATCGCACATAACCTATCACAAGTCACCAACCGGTTTAACATAGCTATCGCTAAGTGGTATTCCATATACCACTCAGGAATCGAGCCTATTATTATCGATACAACACTTTGCTATACTGATCGCACAAGTGGTATTGCATATACCACTCAAAATCGAGTCATTACTCGACTTTACACTCCCCATAGGTCCGATATCTATTTCAAGTTTGCTATCCCATGGCGATCCTTCCGATCCCAGCTCTAGCGTTCTTCTCACTCGAGTTGGCACAACAACTGGGCCAACATGCACCATCGTTCACTTAAGTTTGACATACATTCAATCTAACCGTGCCTTAGCGATCATGTCGATCACATATGCAACATTCGCTTACTCAAAGCTCAACGCGACATTCGGCCAACATAAACGTTCGCCTACTCAAACTCGACTTAGCGACCAACTCGACTCGTTACTATCGCATCCGCGATTTTCCGATCTCACTTGTTGCAACCCGTGCAACAATTTACTCTCGATACTTAAGGTCTTTACTCAATCTCGTTTAACATATCGCTATCCATCCGCATAGCCATACATTATGTATCATACCATGTCGATTCGTTGCACCGATGCAACGAACGATTCACGACTTGCTGCACTCCGTGCAACCAACAACACATAATCATTCGCATAGTCACGTAACACGCGTCGCCTCATATATCGACTCGTTGCACTTCGTGTAACCAACAACACGCATCTCTTCGCACTTCGTGCGACCAACAACACATAACTCCTCGTACTTCGTACGATCAACAATACGTATATTATTGTACTTCATGCAACCAACATCACCATATTCGTTGCACTTCGTGCGACCAACATTCCATAACTCGTTGCACTTCATGCAACCAACATTCTTCGATGGCACTCGAAGATAGCGTGATAGTCATGACATACTTGTGGCAGACGTACGCACTTATTATAGACTTATTGTATGGAACATCCAATGTAGCGTCGAGCAGATCCATGAGCCATGCGGTTGCGGAAACAACTTAGAGTCAACTGAGTTCAATAGCGAAGCAACTGAGGGTCAAAGAGATTCATTCACGGTCCAGAGGATGGAACCGCTCTGATACCAACTTGTCACGCCCCGATCTGGGAAATCGCTCGTCCTCGCTAGATTTCACCCGAATCATCGTCCTCGTTGGGACGTGATGTCGCACGACCCTGGAGTTGCGCTCGTGCAAGGCAAGATAACAGGTTCACATAGTGTTTATCTCAAATTGATAACATAAGCATCGGAAGGAAACAAGGTATAACATAAGAATCTTTTATTGATAACAAACTGAAGATTACAAAGGCTCTGAATAGCCCAACATATATGCCAATTGGCTACAACGCTCATGATCTCTCTAGCTCACAAAGGATTACATTGTTCCATATATTATGCCTCTTTATAGCCAACAAGTAGTCTTCGGCCGAACATCTCCATGTCGCAAGTCCGAACGCCTATGCGGTAGCTCATCTTGAACGCCAAGGACTCCATGCCTCGGCACGTCCAAGCCAAGCTCCGTCCCGAGCCGAACATACCTGAACCTGCAGGCAAACTAGTGGAGGATTAGTGCTTTCGTCCTTGCTTCGCACTGATTAAGACCGGCTCGCACCCAAACCAAACACTAAGTATATTCGTGGAACATGCACATTATTTGGTTATCTTGCTAATTAGCCTTAGGATCAGTTTCATGGCAATATTCGACATAGCAACTTAATATAATTGTGTCCCATATCGTGTTCCTACAACAGATACAGTTAGATAATATAAACGTAAGCATAGTGATCGTGCTCATCTTCGTCCCATTTTGCTTAGCCTGCAATGGTTAGACTTTACATAAGGAATCCTTCAATTCATGCAACCAATCATAAACCTAGCCATATGCATAAGGGTAGCAGGCCCTGCGCCTGCACCCAACTCTAATCTCAGCCCACCGGTCCTATCTATATGAAGGTCACGGTATTTCGCACCGTAATAGACTTGGCATCTCTTATGTGTAAGCCTATGATCGCTTCGATACGGGTTGCTAGCCCAATATCTGAAGGATCCCAAACTTACTGATATTATAGCTTATCACAACACTGGACGGTCGCAATCCGTCCGAATGATGTGCACCATAAATACCATACATAATTCCCTCCTAGGCCGAACGATCCCGGTGCTCCGGTCGTAACCGTCCGAGGGAAGCCACACCCGTGCACGGGCCATCCGAGTCCATTGACCATGCAATACGTACCATAGCATACAAGTCATATCATTCCAACCAATCTCGTTTTCCATAAACGTAATCCCTCATCTCGATCTCAAGTTCCGACGGCGTTAAGCCCAACACATCCGTATTAATGTACGACGCCCAACGGCTTAGACTTCCCATACTTATATTCAACGCGTTCCATTTATAAGTTATTCACGTAGCCTAATTCTGTAGTTACTTAGCCATTTCCTAGCTTCTGTGTACGAGGGCACGCTCAGCGCCGTAATCAATGTTCTAGGCCTAGTGTTCAATGTTCTCGGAGTCGTGCACGTGATGCACATCTTGTAATGTCTTTCAATGTTCTACCATCACCGCCCTACCATGACCCGTACACTTGGTGCACGTCGCTTCAATCGTTCAATTGTTCAATGTTCTATCTTAATGTTCGACACATACTAAGACCTTTAACCGTTTGAGCCACGCTCGCCTACTTAATGGCAACTTACGCATACAAGGATATATTTTATTAGACTTGAAGGAATAGGAAGAGAGAGTCAGGAACCTGCCCACCTTAAGCCGATACGCCTTGTCGTCTCGCCGAGCTGCAGCGACTCGATTCCATAATTTGGTTGCATAGCTAATTCTCGGACTTAGCCATTCCTTTGAAGTACTCGGTTGATTTGGCCTACCGTGCCCATGCCACAATCCGTTGCAAGGCCACGTTGGTTTCGCGGACACTTCACTGAATAAGGCAAAATGCCGACCTCTTATCGTCCAGCGTAAAAGCATAGCCTGCACACCAGATCAAAAAATCAGCACTTGCTCAAATGGGACTTATCCTTTGCATCGATTCGATTCATAGATTCCAATCGACTCAAAGCTTATCTTTGGCCAACGTAACTCTTGCATCGATTCGCATTGATACTTCATCGGGTCAATGCAACTCTTCGAGTCAACGACTCATCATAATGTACCGTGCGGAGTGGGGCATTACAATCCACACCTATATGCTTAATCCATTTTAAGCCATTATTTATGCAAGAAAAATATAAGGAATTTATTAGCAAATATTTAAAATTTATAGATTTTATAGTAGACTACAATTATTAGCAATTTCAAACATGCACACACATAATATATACTCATTCACTAATTATACTACTAAAGCAGAAATAATAAATTTTGTAAAATAATATAATTATATAACAAAAATAAATAAAAAAAAATCAGAGTAAATTATGGGGGTTTACAGCGGGGCGTGACACGGATCTCGACGTTCGTAGAGGTCGACGTCGGACCTCATGGAGGTCGTGGATCTTGCGGAGGTCTCGGATCTCGACACCGCCGCAGCGTTCACGTCACCACCATCGTTCTTTCGGAGTTCCATTGAGCACTTCCTCCCTTTTTTTTCTTAGAAGTGAGATGGAAGAAAAATGGAGGAGATAAGAACTCTGGAATGTCAAATCATGGAGTCCTTGTCTCCTCTCCATGGATGAACCAAACACCAAAAGTAAAGAACAAACAGTGCACTTCCGAAAAAAAATTGACTTCCATGGAGAAATTCTGCGAACCAAACAAACCCGACCTGTTTGATAAACCGTAAGTGTGGAAAAATATGGATTTGCACTTTTAGAGATGGATTTCATATAGGAATCTATTTACTTTCTTGTTCCCTAATAGGAAACAAATGTATTTGGTTAGGATAGGAAAGTGAAAAGTAGGAAGTGAAAGATTAAAAAAATGTGTTTGGTTGAGATGGAAAAGTAAAAGTGAAAAGTGGAATAATATATTATAATATAGTAAAATATAATTAGTTCACATAATAATTTAATAAAGTAAATAATTAGTTTACTAATTTAAGTTAATTAATTAAACATTATTTAAAAATTTATATTTAAAATTCTAATTAATATTTTTATTAGTTATTAGTTAGTTTAATAAATAATTAGCAACAAAAAATTAATAATAATTAGCAACAAATATGGATGAAAATGTTGATTTTTGATTAATTACTAAGTAATTGAAGCAGATTCCAACATATAAGAATTACAAATTAATAAATAATTAGTGTTGGGAAGCAAAAATTTAATAAGTGACAAATTGATAAAAAAGAAATATCAAAAAATTAATAAGGGAAGAAATAATAGTTTATAACTAATTAGTTGCTTATCAAATAAAATGGGAGAATCCGTCCACATCCAGTAGAAAAACTTGATGTGGTAGCAACATTTTTGTGAGCACTTTCAGCCGACCGGAACTGCATGTGTCAGTCCGGCTCCCCTTTCCATCAAAAATTTCATTTTACCAAACAGCAGAAGATTGGGATTTTGGCTCCAATCCGGGTGAAAGTCCAAATCTGGCTCCACTTTCTTGGAGCCAAACAGGCCCTTATATGACTTGATTTGGGTGTAGTGTAGGCTTTGATTTTTGGGGTAGCTTATTATTCGGCGTCTAACTTTAAAATTGGTGAGCATTTTTTTAGGCTAGTTGTTACGAACTTAATATTTTAGGCTATATTTCGATCCGTGCAGCACACAAGTTTTCTACTCGAAAATTCGTGCTAGTCTTTTTCAAACACTTGGCTAGATCGCTAATACGATATTGAAAATATTGTGGAGCAAAAGAGAGAGAGAGAGAGAGAGAGAGAGAGAGAGAGAGAGAGAGATTGGAAGTATGAAAATTTTACTATACTAGAAAGAGAATACAACTTTGGGTGATGGGGAACAAATGAGTCTTCCACTTATTTATAGGACCTCCAAGACTTACATGTAAACTTCTGCAATCGGCATATTTCAGGGATTATTCTAGGGACTAGATATTTCTAAGAAAACTTCTAGTACATCCAGAAAGATCATGAGACATTTAGAAAGACCTTGAGTCTTCTGGAAGATTTTCGGATCCTCTGGAAGATTTTGGAGCCTTCTGGAAGATTCTACCATCTTCTGGAACACTTTGGAAGCTTCCCGCATAACTCTGATCCGTAAAAAAATATGCAAGTCTGTCTCAATGGGGTGCAAATTTTTGTGCGTGACATAGTGTTATTAGCATTGTATCTCAGAGACTAGTTAGGGGACATTATAATTTTTTTTCTTTCTTGAATAACATATTTCATTATCATTCTATTTTTTTATTTTTCAAATTCAAATTCCAAATAAACATTATCCTCTTCCTCTTCTAAATCCTACCCAATGGAGAGAAAACTCAATCAACACAATCAAGATAAACTTCATCAAAAATATTTTTAATTTTATGTTATTTCAAATCTTTTTCTTAGATTATTAAATTTCATGTGTTATATATGTTTTGTTATAATTTTCTAGTAGAAAATTCATTAAGACACAATTTTTTAAAATTTTAAACTGCATTAAGGTTCAAAGCTTGGGCATACACAATCACGTCCATTGTTAAAATTTTGACGATCCTAATGTATTGTCCCTGAATAAAAAAAAAAAAAAAGAACATTCGTAAGACAAGTACATGAATTTTTTTGTCACTTTCGAAAGATTTTTGTGATGCCAATAACACTAGCATTCTTTTAAGTATTCAAAACTTAGGTGATGTTTATTTTCCCCATGTGAACTGGAGTCTGAAGTCTATAGTTTGGTAAGTTTTTGTTATTCCCGAAACAGATCTTAGATGAAAGAACGGATTCAAATGATCTCTGATTAAATCAAAGAAGATCTTAGCCCACAAAAGGTCTCTGATTAGATCACAGAAGATCTCGTTCTTCCTCTTAAATTGGATAAAACGTGTTACAAGTGAAGAAGAGAAGGAAAGAAGAAAGAGAAAGGCAGTGTCCGAGCTCTCTAGCCTACTGGTATTAGAGCGGACACTCGGAGGGGCCGGCAAGGTTCGAGCCTCCCAATTGTGTGTGTGCGTGGGTTTTCAAAAAAAAAGAAAGAAAAAAAAGAAAGAAAGAGAAATGCAGTTTTGCTGGGGTGATGCAGATCACCGTTGCTCAAAGAAAGATTCGCCTTTATACGATCCACTTCCAGGAACCAGCAAGTTCTCAAAGAACTTCTAGAACGCTCGTTAATCAAATTTTTGTGACTCGAACGGGCTCCCTAAAATACTAATATCAACATAGTCGAGTGCCAGTCCACGCCTAAATCAACTTGCATCTTTGTTGGAATTAATCATTTCTCCTTCTAGGAAAATACTGCCACATGACACCTACTTGTGTCCTACCACATCTCATGTGCATACCTCAACACAAGCAATGCATTATATTGAGATACTCACCATTTGGTATAGCTGATGTGGGACTATCTTTTCTTGTCTAAAATCAAAAATACCAACAGTTTTAATCTGAATAAAACCTCTCAATATAAGTTGAACGTTTACATATTTAACATATGAACACTAAATAAATATCAAAATAGAATTAGAAAAGATATTAAAATATAATTGAAAAAGAAAAATTATTTAGCTTTAGATAAACTGTTTTACCAATAAATACTTTAAACCAAAATTCAGACTCTAACTTTGTTGACAATCAAATAATACGTGACACCTTTGAAATGTGAAACTTATTGTATCTAATCTTTAGAGATATTCTAAAAATAAGTCTAAAAAAGCCCCCAAAAATTTGTCTATTCCTTCTCGGCGACTCTCTTTGAAGAAGTAAGAGATGGATTACGACTTCAGGAACCGGACGTCTCCGATGTACGGCAGGCCACCGGCGTCGAGCGGCAGCGGAGCATCCTCCTTCTATCCGAGGGTGGGCCAGCCTCCTTCTCCAATGGGCCCACCCCCTCCTCCTCGCCAGGCCCCTTCCTATCCCCAATCCTCCTCGTCCTCCTCCTCCCGTAAGAAATTTCGTTTTTAAAAGCCTAATTTATTTCCCTATTTTGTTTCTCGATCCGAATAATTACGATCGAACATAATATTTTTACAAATATGACCAATTTTTTTAAAACATTTGCAGCAGGATTGGGGGTTAGGGTTGTCATGAAGCCAGAATACCGGATAACCCCTCCAGTAAGTCTCTGACATTGATCATCACATAGTAGTATTTATTATTATTTTTGGATTTTAAGTATGTTTAAATTGTAATTTCTTTAGGGGGGTGGAGCATTTTTAGTGATGATCTAGAAGAATTACAAGTGCTTTTTCTGTTATGTTTAAGAGATTCGAGCATAGAATTAACATCGTGAAACTAATGGATGGTTGCCTATACGTAGGACTATTAAGCTATGACAACTATTGTGGAATTAAAGACTGCCTTTTAAAAAAAAAACAATATTTTTGGGAGATATAGTTACATTTTGCCACAAAATACTCTGGGAATGTGATGCAACTCACAAAGACCTCACCTTCCAAGTTCCATCCATCAACACTACCAAAAGGAAGGACTTTAAAAAAATGATTTCTTGTTTTAATATGATATGATGCCCTAATGCTAAATCTTGTCCTAACCCTAAGTCCCTATCCGAAACCCAAACATCAAGACCTCATAGCGATTGTCATAACCACAAGCATCATGTCTTAACATCTCATTTCTGTTTATTGTTTTACTAGAGTTCTTATCATTTATAATTTATTATGGCCATGGCCACGATTATGATCCAATGTTTATAATTTGTCAAATTGAACGTGAAATTGGATGACTGTTTAATATTTGGTGGGGCTAATATTTCTTTCTTCTTCTTCTTTGGATGGTTTTTTTTTTGGGGGTGGGGGGTGGGGGGGGGGGGGGGGGTGGGGTGGTTGGGTGGGGGGGGGTTGGGTGGTGTACAGGTTGAATATAGGAAAGCTAGATACTGCTAATATAACAATAAAATATTGGGGGAATATGCCGATTGAAGTATCAAAACAATGTTCTCTCGAGGGAAGAAGTTGACGGCTCAATAACTATTCATTATAATATGTTTTGCTAAGACAGAGAAGATAAAATGCACATTGCATATGCGTGTTGCTTCAAGAAAACTAGAGTATTTGTCTACGGATACCTAAGACAAAAACAGAAGAAAAAATAGTCCACTACTATGCTTCGCATGATTATTCAAAGTGCCAAGATTCTTTAACTGGTACAGGTCTGAAAGGAAGATCTAAGGATTGGATACATGAATGTACTTGCATAGCATTGAGGAGAGTAATAAACTTTAAGGAGGCAGTTTGTAGGGTAAGATTGGGTCCGTAGAAAAAACCTTTAAACTAGTCTATATTGATAATAATGTTCAAATTTGACGTGGAGGAACAATATGAGATGACACACATGATGTATTTACAACTTAGTGACCGCAATACGAGGGCTTGGAGACATCGGTTGGCAATGAAGCTGATAGGGTTGAACGAGAGAAAGGCCTAATAGAAATCGATTTTGGTTTAAGAGTGCATCTTACTGTGAAGAGCTGGAACTGCCATCGAAATTTATTAAATTATTTATTTCTACATGTTATGTAAAGTATGGAGATGCTTAGAAGGGTAAAGCATCCATAGGATGATAAGTCAATTGAACATGCAAGCAATTTTGGAATATCGGGTAAATCGAGCATATCATCTAGGGATGATTTCGCGGATATCACATGAATTAAGCCAATTTTAGTTTGAGGAAGGCTGTAACCATAAGATAGTGCTTAAAGCTTTCTGTTTATGTACTGATTCAGGCCACGCTTGATCTCTTTTATGCATAGAAAGACTGAAGGATTTTAAGTTAGTGGACGTTTGTAAGTAATTGTTGGCGGATGTTTCATAGCATGAGCAATTGACAGCCTCAAGTACTAATAGAAGTAGCATATTCTCCATTGAGGTGTTTGGAATTATGATAGGCTTTTCCCTAGTATAATTGATGGTACTCATGTAATCTAGTCTATGTTGGCCTCAAGAGTCAAAACTTTGATATGCGTGTGTGTTGGGGGGGGGGGGGGGTGTTGATACTAGGTTGTATCTTACAGCATCATTATGCAAAAGGAGGGAGACGGTAAGAGGGAGGTAAATATGAATTTATTGTTCTTCATATGTGATAATATCCAACTTTGAATTCTCATGGTCGTGGATCAATAATTCTCCGGGAACCCTGTTACTGTAATTTCGTAAAATCAGTAGTTTGATTTGACAATGATGTATGTGTAAAGGTTCAGCAAATGAGGAGCTAACAGTGTCATTTTACGTGCAAGCTAATTAAGGCGCCGAGGACCAAAAAGCCTAGGAAGGAGACTCGAGACTAAAATTAGAGGTGTGTAGTAGGTAAATGAGTGTGGTTTATTACTGAGACCTTGTGTTGTGGTTTCCTCCTAATGATAAATGTATACTGAAAGAGTTATATGGATCACATGTAAATCTTGTTGTGCATACTGATACTAGTTTGAGATTTCAACAACTTTGTGAAGTGTTCAATCAAGAAGCCACCACTAAGAGTTTCATAGTTGATATAGAGAGGGAGGAGAAAAAAAAAACAAAAAGAGAGCTAGTTGCATGAACACGGTTTCAGATAAGGACGTTACCGATACGAGATACAAACGTTTTCAAATAGCTTTATATCTAATTCCCTATGTTGCATGGATACGAACATGGATGTGGGTACGAACAAGATAAAGGCACCATTCTTCCATGTTTGTGCAGGATAAACATAGATAAACTTATCTTCTGGCGTTTGGCAGTAGACGCCGGAGTCGGAGAGAGAGATTTGATGGGTTAGTACATACACAAAAGGGGAGAGACTCGAGAAGGCAAAGGGGAAAAACTGTTGTTCCTTTCCTCTTCTTTAATGGACATAGACATATTAGATTATTAGTATTCAAAAGTTATTTGACCTGGGTCAGGTTCCAAATTAAGAAAAAAATGGTCTAGCTCGGGTCACATTAAGTCAAGATGGATTGGGACGGCCTCCTAAAATGGCAAGGCGGCAAAGAGCATCTGAAACAGGCCATCTCCAACCTATTCTCAATTTTTTTTCTCAATTTGAGGACTCGAAACGGAACATTCCCATATTATCATCCTCAAAATTTTACAACTCCAACTCGTCTATCCTCAAACAAAAACAACTATTATTTATTTCTACACAAATATATTTCTCTGCAATTATTTTAATGTAATCGTATACACTATATATTATCTATACATACATTTTTCTTACAGAGAAACAAGATTCTTTAAAATTTTTGTGGAGGATTCCAAAATTCTGTATAGAAAAAATATATTAATACTAATAACAAATATGTTCAATATTAGACTCTATTGGAAGATCTCAACAAGAACTTAATGGTATAATTATTATATTAATTATATTTATGAACTAAAAGATATATGACAAAATGAGTATAAACTGTGGATCCTCACATTTCAGGAGCTCTCCATCCTCAAATTTGAGGACCTGAGGATGGGTTGGAGAGAAACAAATCCTCAAATAGATAGATTGAGGACATGGTTGGAGATGGCCTAATGAGCCCTGGTGGATGCCTTTGACAACCCTTTGAACATTTTGTACTTACAAAAATCACTAGCCTTTGACAAACCTTTGCACATTTTGTACTTACAAAAATCACTAGCCTGTAGACCATCAAGGATCAGCTTAGAGTTTGAATTGCAGTTTCCTTAATCTTGCGGTTTACTTCTGGTAATCTTTTATATCTAGTGTCCTCTTTCTCATGTTTATCTTTAGCTGCATTATGGCCTATTAGCTGATTAGCTCTTCCAGTATTTTTCTTCACGCACTTTGCTTATATATTCCCCTCTTCCTCTCATACTGAAAGTATTAGTATTAAGTCGCATTAACTTCTTTTTTATTCTTTGCATCAGTGTCTTTCACTTTCAGTGCATTGTTTTTGTCTAGTGCTTTTTCTGCTCTTCCAATTGATCTTTGAAAAAAATGCATTGATGTATGGCACGATAGCTAAGCTGTTTATTACTAGTCCCGTGCCACGTTCTTTTATACATGGGACGAATAGTTTCTTTTTTGTAGTTTCTTCTACGACTGTAGATTTGACATATTTTCCTACTTCTCAGCCTCAGCTACCACAAATAGGAGAAGTTCCTCGGAGCACTTTCCAGTTTGACTTTGATTTTGAAAAGAAGATACTTGCGGAGGCAGAGAAAGAGAGCCAGAACTGGAGCAAGCTTGCAGCAGAAAACCTACCATCAAAACCTATGGCTTCAACTTCTATGGTACAGTTTTTTTGCTACGTTTGACCATCAAGCCTTTATTTCTTGCTTAAATTGAACACTTTAAAGTGTTAACAAGTGATTGTGATAGCATCATGATTTGTTGGCTTGCTGGAGTGTCCTAAAGTGTTTGACCATCCGTTGCTTGACATCTCAAAAAGCCTGCAACTTGAAGTGTCCGGCTAACACTGAATTAGACCACTCAAGGAAGACGGTGAATCTGTAAGATTTCACTATGGTTTCATTATTAGACTGAACTAAAGAACTTTCTCGGAGACTTCAGGGCCTTTAGCAAACTTAACCAAGTATTTAATCATGGTATAGAAGCTATCCCCACTTCTCTCATTATGAAATTTACCGCATTTTCATTACTTCAAATTGAACGGAGGTGGTTGACCTGACGGATTTCCATGGGAAGATCATGTGTCTGGTAACCAGGAGGTGGGAAGTGTGTTCCATGGATTTGAAGCACTTTCCTCCGATTCTGTGTGGTTGGACTTGGATTTGAGATGGAAACTCCCCAACAATTGTTAAATGTGAATCCTTTCCCCCTTGTGTCCCCCCCCCCCCCCCCCCCCCCCCACTTTCCAAGTTTCACATCCTCTCCAAAAAAGCCAAAAAGAGGATGTGGGTTGGAAAGTGAAGTTTTGTTTTTTAAAATAATTTTTGTTACTTACATAATTAATAATTATGTGTATAATTATTTAATGTTATTAATGACTTATAATCAAGATGCTTAATTGATAGTAGATAATCAATAATACTTGATTAATATTATAATAAAGATGATAAACCATTATTAAATATCTAAGCTCATTAATTAATAGCTAAATTTAATTAAAAATAAATATGTATGTACTAAAACTATTATTTAATATTAAATTTACATCCTTAGTAGTATTAAATTGCTAGGGTAGTTATTTAACATCAATTAATAATTACTTAAAGATACAATATAAATATTGATTAGATAATTAACTAGTAATTACTATTAATATACAATAAGCTAATTTAATTAATAAATAAATACTTAAATAATAGTTACTATTTAAATAATTAATGGATTCTTATATTTAATTATGTTAGTCTGTTAAAAAAGTTAGTATTTACTATTATTCTAATTCACTTTCCATTTTTTCCACTTTCTTTGCTAACCAAACATGTTTTAGAATTTGAAGGGTACAAGAAAGTGAATTGATTTTTATACACTTTCCATTCCTGAAAGTGCAAATCTCCTCCTACCACTTTCAGTTTACCAAACAGGCATCTGATGTGGCCTTACATTTTACATGAGCCATAAGGTGGTTTTTTTGGAAGTGTCCCATATTTTGCTCTTTTGAGCTACTACTTGAGCACTTATTTTGGATGGTGGTGAATACAACTCTTACTGTTTCCTGTGAAGTATGCCTCTTTTAACAATGGAACATAACCAATTTAGTGGCCAACCTAATTTCTAATTATGGAGTAATCAACTTCAAGATCTGGTGGGCTATTTACATATTTAAGAGGTGGAAATGGTGATCTGTTAGGATTGAAAATCACATACCGTTGCCATTTTTTATACCTATCTAACAAGAGGAAAATGGCTGTATGATATTCTTCCCGATTTCCACTGTTACACTGGTATAAATTTTGTTGAATGTGATACCTTGAGGAAGTAATTTGAGAGTGTTTACATCCAGAGTGGTTGTTATTGACATAGTCAAGTGTTATCAAATGTTTATTAGCTTGTTTCCATTCAAATATATGCTTCTCTTGTCTATGTTCAACATTTTGCATCCAGTACAATTTGGTCCATATGTATGTTTGATATTTTACCCTGATTAAACACAATACTTTAATGTAGGCACTTCAATTGGAATTTGAATTTGAACAAATTATGAATTTCTGGAAGAAGAAATAATTAGGGGTGCAACTCGGGCAGGTTGGGTCGGGCTTGAGGTCAACTCGAGTCCAACCTGATGAATCATAAGTTTAGTCCGAGCCCAAGCCCGACCCGTCCTCGGGTTCAACATATGAAGCCCAAGACCAAGCCCGGAGGATCGGGTTGGGTCGGGTTCATCGGTTTATCGGACTCTAAATAATATTTGAAATAATTTTAAACAAAAGTAATATTAAACACATAATCAAATAGCAATCAAGCCTTGATTATTACAAAATACAAACTAAAAAATGATTTAGGATAAGAAGTTGAAGAGTTTGGGTATATATATATATATATATATATATATATAAGTCGGGTTTCGGGTTTCTTGAGTAACCCGACACATGAAACCAAGCCCAACCCGATTTTTGAGGGTTCAAATATTTTAACCCAAGCCCGAGCCTGAAGCCGAGTATTCAACCCTAACCCAACCCATTAACGGGTTTATCTGATCGGGCTCGGGTTTAGCCCACCCGAGTTGCACCCTAAGAAGAATATAGATAGATCAATCCTGGAAAAGTATACACAAATATGGAAGAATAACATTATTCGTTTTATACATAACTGATTCACTTGGGTTTATGGTCAAACCTGAACCTGCCATGAACTGGTTTGGCAGAGATAACCTAGTCCAAGCAAATTCCGAACTGAAATTTGTCCAACCCAAAGCTCGCCCAACAATTAGGTAGTGATAGTTTGGGGAAACCTGGGTGCAGCAGCCCTCTGCTAGAAAGGCTGGATACTTGATTATGGTATGGTCCCATTTTCAGCAAGCCCTCTCACTGAAGAATAGTTAAATATTGTTCGGGAAAACTATCTGTGAGAGGGAAAATAATGACTAACCAGAAACTGGAATGTCTATAAGCCCTTCTTAAACTGTTGATTGAGTATGGTTATGAGGTAAGTGGGGTGAAGCCTAATGCAAGGAAGTCGACTGATGGGAAGGGGCACTTCGTGTTTTCAGTGCCTGGTCCCACCCTCTCGCAGCAATAATCTTCTTTTTAATGCCATCATTTGGAAAGAGGCTGACTTCTGAAAATTACAACAATCTTATTTTATTTGCCCTAAAATGCAACTGGAACAATACGACGGTGGTGTGGTTATGCACAGTTTTTGCTCATTAGATTAGACTGACCATCTGACTGATGTTTCATAAAATTTATGCTGATGTATAGAAACAGATGTACATGTGGTTGAGGCTTTAATCTTTTTTCTTGAAGGAACCAGTGGGGGATCCGATAGTGAACAAATACGTCACCTCTGGGCTTGGACGTGAAGCCGTGTCGCTTGCAGTTCTGAATTATGGGGATAACCCGATAAAGGTACTCTGCACTTTCACCTTATTGAACAAAGAGATCCTTCAAAACCATCGACTAAGAAGTATTCTGCTGCTTTTCAGGTCAGGGAGTTTGTGAAAGGGTATAACCTTCTGCGGGAAATGGGTTTCTCATCTAAAAATGTGGCTGAAACACTGGCTATGTATGATAATGACACCGACAGGGCTTTGGCACATTTTCTCAACAATGCATCCTGAGTGTATAACAGTATAACATGTGTTCATTTCTAAACTTTGTATCATTGGATGAAACAATATGCTTGAAACTCAATTAGGCCGTCTGTTATTTGTATTCATTTAGTTGCATTGCTGTTAAACAGATATTTCTGCTTGTATTTGCACCTTGATTGTCGATAAGCTTTAAGATGTGTTATTTCTTGCATTTTGATGGTATAGTACATTGATACTTAAAATTTGGTCCCCTGTGTGGGTTTTGGCGATTGACCTTACTAGCACTATGCCTCTGATTTTTTTTTTTTTTTCCGCACACTATTTTTAGCCGGTCGTCATATCATTTCAGATTCTTCGTGCGGATCTTGTCCGCACTGACTTTGTCATCATCGTCCCACACGCACATTCCGCGCACTCTGCACGCTCCAGAGCTCTACGAGACGGCCACGACGTTTTTCGACGTCCGCAACTCAACGCCTCGCTTCGCACACGACGCCGAAGGCGCCTCCGACGTCTTCACGACGTCTACGACAGCCAATGCCGTCCAGCCACCCATTCTATGCGCACGACATCCTTACGACGTCTTCTCGACACCCTTACGGCGTCGCATGACGGGCCACGTGGTCGGCCGTCGTTTATACCTGTGGTAGAATGTGTCGGTCCTCGACCGCTATACATTCCGTGCACTCTGCACGCTCAAGAGCCATGAGACGGCCATGGCGTCTTTCAACGTCTGCAACTCAACGCCTCGCTTCGCCCACGACGCCGAAGGCGTCTCCGACTTCTTCACGACGTCGAAGGCGTCTCCGACTTCTTCACGACGTCTACGACAGCCGATACCGTCCAGCCACTCATTCTATTCGCATGACGTCCTTACGACGTCTTTTCGACACCCTTACGACGTCTTCTCGACGTCTTTACGGCGCCACATGATGGGCCACGTGGTCGGCCGTCATTTATACCCCTGGTAGAATGGTGCCAGTCCTCGACCGCCAACGCGACGTCCTATCAGTTCAGTTTTCATGAACGGACGTCCCATTCTGGTCCATGCCAGCTCAGATCGTGACCATTTTTCGTCAGCCTATGTCTCTAAACTGATCCACCAAATGTTGCTTTGATTTTATTTGGTTGCTCAGATTTTGAACTGTTCCATGAAAGATGCTTCTATGAATTACTGAGTCACCAAACAGGTTTTGAGGGGAACACCAAGCAAAGAGAACTCATTAGTTCCAGAGTGAACCCATAAAAGACTGACTTTTTGTTTTATAATCCAATAGCATGTCCAATTTTTACTTCCACCAATAAATAAAAGCTATAGTACATTCACACGGAGGAATGGCAATATTCATGCTAAGCTATAGAGTGTATTGAAACATTGCAGCAAAAATCCCTTGGCTGGGCTCCTCTTATGTTTAAAGGTGGGTTTGGTATTATTCAAGCTTATCAGCACTTGTTGCCATAAGTTGTTTATGTAAATTGATCAAAAGATGCTGATCAAAATTGTTTCTCTGCCACATGCAATAAGGTTTTTGGTAAAACCTGCTTCTTCATGCTTAAATTACTGAAATGATCAAATCGGATATGTATTAATAAAGATAAAGGTAGAAGAAGGAACTAAAAAAACCTAAATGATATTTTTCGTAAAGCAAATGATAAGTCGAAGCAAAATTTAAAATCAATCTCTCCATGCTTTCAAAATCAGCTAAGTTCAAGAAAGAAGAGAAGCAAGTGCATTTGTGTCGAGGCTTTCCACACGGAAAGCAAAATCCAAAAAGGATATCCTCAGCAAGGGTTATCCGTGAAGAGGTATAATAACATAGGTCAGTGGAATTGAATGGAATTTTATGCTGAACAAAACCAAAGCTAGACATAATTGGTGTTGGATTGGAGTCGCCAAATGCCAACATCTCATGATGTCCCAAATGTCAATGTGAATGAAATTTCATGTCGAGTAACCGAGCTATATATAATTCGCATTGCATAATGGTCGCATAACGCTAATCTCTACTATAAATGATGCTTCAAAATGGCTCAAAAGTGAACCGTCTAAGCTGTATGATCATGGTCCATTTTTTTTTTAAAAAATAAATTATGTAAAAAATTGTTGGAAAAAAAATAAGTTTGTTATATATATTCAACATGGGAAATCAAACCAAAACAAGAAAAATATCTCCCACCTTAATCACATGAGTTAGAAGAGATATTTGACTGTAATTGGATACTATTCTTATTATACATATTATACGTGCAAAGCACGGTAATGACAATGCAAATAGGAGGAATGCAAGAGATACAATATCTCATGCAGACTTGGTCAATTTCTTATACATTCTTGCATCATAAATTATGGAGCATTTGAGACATTGGCATTAGGGGATCGAAACCTAACTGGCCTTACTGATAAGATGATGGCTACTAATGGGGGTAAAATCATGCAAATTCGAGCACACCTGAGAGCATCAGGACCCTGTCCAACTGCACATG
>JANAVB010024871.1:0-2500 GCA_029216955.1 Iris pallida
TATAAAATAGCAAGTATTTTACTGTATAAAATTATTATACATTATATGCATATAATATACATTTATACATACATATATACATTATATATATATATATATATATATATATATATATATATATATATATATATAATATATATAATATATATATATATTATATATAAAAGAAACCACAAAACTAGGTCTGGGGGTTCGAGACCCCCAGACCTCACAACAAAGGAGAGAACTAAGGAGCGTTGCGCTGACCAGTAGGCCCGACTTGGGCGCTGGTAAACAAAGGGGGTCTGTTTAATTTATTATGAAAGAAATGGGGGGGTTTGGTCATCACCTACGTGTCCCGAAGCTTTGGACACTCGAGTTTGTATCCAGCACACGTGTCGGCCTATACTGACACGAAGACTCGTGTCGAAGGACAGGGTAGAGTTCGTCGTGCCATTCTCGACATGATGGTGTCAACCACGTGTCTCCACGACACAAAATCTCGTCCGTGTCCGCGTGTCCAAACTAGGGCAAGGTATTTCTACGTGTCCTGGTGTCGGGGTGAGTCGTGAGTAGGGGCAAAATGTTCGCCTCGTCGAGACGAACATGTTTATGCCAAGAAATTAACAAATTGATCGAGAAATGGGGGAGTTGCATACTTGAACGGTCGGACGGGCGATGGCGGTGGTGCTGCGGCGGTCGACGGCGGCGTCGGGCTGCGACACTGCACTCAGCTCGTCGAGCTCGACTCGTCGATGTCTTCGGCGGTCGACGGCGGGGTCGGGGCCGAGAACGGGGGGGTCGCCGGAGTATGGGCCGTCCGGCGGTCGGGAATCAAAAATATATCTGAGGGAAATTTTAAAATTAATTTTGAGGATTTAATTTATCATTAATTAAATTTGATAGAAATTAGGATTTTTTTTTACTTGGGATGTGTGTCTTTATAGGAAAAATTTATTAGGAAAACTAACCATAGTTAATACTAACTTTACCCTAGGATTAGATTTTTACCCTTTTGCCAAAACGAAAAAAAATGCAGTTTTTACGTAGCAGTTATTTAATTACAAAAATTCAAATGATGTCCAAACGACTCCAAACAAATCGCAGAAAATTCTAAAATTAATTAAAAAATATTTAGGACCTAATGGAATCAATTTGGGGCAATTTGAATTGTTTTTCATTTATTAATTTTTTTGAAAATAAGGGTTAATTTAGAGACTAGGGTTTGGTGGAGCCAACCCCCACCTACTAAATAAAATCTTTCACACTCTCTTTACTTATTCACTCTCTCATTCAATTCCCTCAACCACCACCAAGCAGTACAACTTGCTCAAATGTAAAATTTTGTGCATTTTTCATCCTTTATTTTTCCTTTGATATTATTTGTCTATATTGTTCTTCTATCATTCTCTACAAGTTAAGTAATTGGTATTTTCGATTTTGATGGATGGATTCTTGTATCTAAGTTTATGTTATTTTTATTTTTCTTGGTTTTGATCTATTAAACTTGCTTGTTTTCAAAATCTAGTTGTTCTATGGGTAGAGCATTTATTTACCAAATTTGACCTTTGAAAAGTTAGATTTCATTTGTTTTGGCCGAGTTGTGCAAGTTTGAAGTTCATGGGTTCCATGGCCATCTTTCTAGGATTTTGGAGAAGATGAACTTGGCCGCACGAGCCTTGGCCGCATGAGCCCTCGGTCATATGAGCCTTGGCCGCATGAGTCTTGGCCGCACGAGCCTTGGCGCACGAGCCTTGGCGCATGAGCCTTGGCCGTACGATCCTTGGCCGCATGAGCCTTGGCTGCATGCACCTTGGCCGCATGCACTTGGCCACATGAACCCTTGGCTGCATGCAGCTTGGCCGCATGAACCCTCGGACGCATGCGTCTTGTGTCTTGGTCCTCATTCTTGATCTGACTACCTATACAAGTGCTGGATAAACCTATATGTGTACTAAGGTACAATCTATGTGAGACCGAGGTGCTATCTATGTGCTAAGTGTTCCTACGTGATACCTGCCAGTACATCCAAGAGTCCAGTATTTACATAGCGAATGGTCGGTAGCAATGACGTTGTATGTGTTTTGTTGTATTACACCAAGAAGGGGTACATACGTATGACTCCACGAGCCAGTACGGATCCCTTCTTGGGGTACTCGTACATTATACGACTAAGGGGAGTGAGCATGTGACCACGACATGTGAACCCCGAGGATAACCTAGGGATTAACTAGGCAACTAACTTGGTAGATGCATTGGGTGGAAAGATTTCCGAGATCGGGCCATACTAGTCATCCTAAGTCCAGTCCTGACGTGTCGGGTTGGCCGCCACGGATATGGTTTCATTCGCCTTTAGCAGATGACTATATCCGACTTCTACAAGCTATGTGTTGTACGTTTTAGCGCGGTAGCCCTCTGGAGGATCGGTGCATAATCAATGTGCTATACTCTAATGGTTTGGCTCGACTGCTGGGTTGACACGATCTGAGGATTCCTTTTAATTAGTATCACAGGGAAACTC
>JANAVB010024871.1:7500-34199 GCA_029216955.1 Iris pallida
TGGGTTGGTTATCGTACTATAACAGGCTGTGGACCGAAGTTATGAACGGAAGACTTATTCTGGTTGTGAAGTGCTACTTCTGTGAATGACTGAGGAACATGGTCTATCATGGTACATGATCCAACCCATGTTCTTGTTTGATTGTTGGGTTGGTTATTGTGCTGCGATAGGCTATCGACCGAAGTCACGATCAGGAGATTTTATGGTTATACCTTTTAACTTATGTGAAAGTTATAGAGTACGACACGTCCCGGCTCCATGCGACACCTTTTGTCCTTGTTTGGTTGTAAGGGTGCCATATGGGTTCGAGGATGTTGCGCTACCCTATAATAGTAGCATAAGTATTACTATTATCAGTCATTTTATTAGTTGGGTTTTTAATCTTAACTCTTGTGTCCCTTTGACGGTACTTGCTATTCGGGGCTGACCCCGCTGGTTTTGTTTGGCCAGATCTCGTAGCAGAGCCAGAGGACACGATCTTCCTCCCTGACATCCATGGTGCATACTAGGAGCATGGCGGTTCGGGGACTCGAGTGGGTTTTCTTCTCCACCACTCCTGCTTATACTTTTGCGGCGTTTAGCCACCGGCACCTGTTAGCCGGATTACTTGATATTTTGTGTCAGTACATAATTGTAATTAAACAGACTGCAGCTGTGTATAATTTTGTACTCCTGACTCTCTGAGATAGCTCAATTATAAAGCTAGTCTCTCATGATCATTTTGATGAAGCGTCAGGGACGCCTTACTGCTTTATCTTTAATATTCATTTAATTGCTGATTTGACTTAATTGATTGAGACATAGAACTCTGTGGGACCATAGGAGACTTGATTGTATCATGTACCCCCTAGTCTCTCGACAGCCACGATCGCCGTATGACGTTACGTACCTCATATGGAGTAGATGGTCTAGTCCGTCCCCGTATTCCGGTACTGGGGCATGACAAGGTTTTAGTGGTGGCCCATGCAGGTCTGATTTTTCAGACTTGTGGGGTATTGCGAATTATTAGGAGTCTCAATCAAAACTTGTACCCCTTGAAATTCTGTTTCGAATTCTCTGTCCTTGCCTTGATCTCTAACCTGACTTGCATCTTCGAAATCTTCCTTGTCCGGACTTGATAATCTTATACCTTTCTCTATAGGGGTGCTTCATTCTCAGTAGCGGGTGAGGCCCATGAGGCAGAGCAGCAAGAGCATGGCTCGACTGGGCAACAACAGGGGAGAGAACCTTCTCCAGTGCAGGCACGAGCAGAAGTGGGACCAGAGGCAGTGCAGCCGCAGGTTATTGGAACTCCTGCAGCACCAGCAGCGACGACAGTACCAGATGCCGTAGCACTCCTGGAGATTGTCTGAGGGATTCTTGTCACTCACCAACAGCAACAGACTCGGCAGCAGGAGCAGAACGTGTTGCTGAACCAGGGGATTCAGTTAGCTCTTGAGAGGAGTGCCGGGGTTGACTCGGGAGCATCAGGAAGGTTCCGTCGCTTGAACCCGAGGTATTTTGATGGCACGGAGGATGCCATCACTGCGGATGCATGGATTCAAGACATTGAAGCCATTCTTGTGGCAGCCAAGGTTCCAGATGATGAGAAGGTTGATCAGGTCAAACTGGTACTTCAGGATCTTGCCCGCGACTGGTGGGCATCAGAAGAAGTTGGTATAAGACGCCCTGTTCGTTGGACCACCTTCAGTGACAGATTCAAGGCCAAGTATTTTGGCGTAGTAGCTCGATATGAGCTCCAGCAGAAGTTTATCAGTCTCAAGCAAGCAGGCAAGACCGTAGATGGGTATGCTGCAGAGTTCTGCAGATTGTGCCATTTTGCACCAGCAATGGTGGCAACGGAGCCAGAGAAAGCTATGAGGTTCCAGCAGGGACTTCATTTGGAACTAATACAGCTTGTGGAAGGATACGACTACCAGACGTTTGACGCTGTTTTGACGGCAGCTCGTAGCACGAGCTTACCCAGCAGAGGTTAGCATCAAGGACAGGAGGTCAGAAGAGATCTCATTCCCAGGTTGGAGGAGGAGCAGTGCAGCGAACGTCGGCACCAGCACCCGGTGTGCATATTCATGATGCAGGAGCGCCGCGGAGGACGGCCGTGTCAACTAATACAGCGCCAGTTCGGCATCAGCAGCCGAGGAACCAGCAGCAGCGTCAGGGAGCACCCCAGGGCTGTACCTTCTGTGGGAAGGCAGGGCACACAAGGGAGGTGTGTCGGTCAGCGAATGGCTTATGTTTGAGGTGTGGTCGTGCAGACCACCGTATTTCCACCTGTCCTATGATGCAGAGGCCAGGAGGGCCAGCTCAACAGTTTCCAGCATTGCCAGCTCCAGTGGCAACCCCGAGTGGAGGGCCAGTATTAGCAGTAAGGCCCCTAGCCCAGCGCTTACCAACGCAGGCTCAGATGTTCCGCCAGGCACAGGAAGCCGAAGGCCCTCAGGGGCAGCAACAGCATGGTCGAGGAAGGCCGCAACAAGGGGCTCCGCGGGGCCAGGCTCTCACATTGACCTTGGGAGAGGCTCTAGCGTCCAGTGACGTGGTGGCAGGTAAAATTCTCGTCACCTCATTTCCCGCTGTAGCATTATTTGATTCAGGCGCTACTCATTCATTCATCTCTGCACAATATGCTACACGGATTGGATTAGAGTTTGAGGCATTGCCGGAGAGGATGGATATACTCACCGGCAATGGGCTCGTAGAAGTTAGCAGAGTGCGCTTTTCATGTCCGGTGGAGGTATGTGGGCATTTATTGCCCGCATCATTGATTGAATTCCCTATGGGGAATTTTGATGTCGTTCTTGGCATGGACTGGTTGAGAGACAGTCATGCGACAATTGATTGTAGAGGAGGTAGGGTCATATTCAGCGTTCCTGGGATGGAGCAGTTCATCTTTACTCGAACCTTGAAGAATCAGGTCGGAGGCGTCATCTCAGCAGCAGTGTCAGAGCCAGGACAGATTTCGAGAGTGGTCGAAGATTTTCTTGACGTCTTCCCCGATGAGCTCCCTGGGATACCTCTAGTCAGAGAGGTAGAATTTAGCATTGAGTTGAACCCTAGAACGAGGCCTATTGCAGATAGAGTTTACAGAATGTCGCCGTCAGAGCAGGATAAGTTGTATCAACATGAAGAAGAGTTGAAGTCTAAGGGATTCATTCGAGACAGTAAATCGCCCTGGGCCGCACCAGTGATTCTAGTTCCCAAGAAGGATGGGTCGACGAGGATGTGCATCGACTACCGCAAGCTGAATGCAGTAACAGTGAAGAATAAGTACCCACTACCAAGGATTGATGACCTGTTCGACCAGTTGAGCAAGGCCAGCGTCTTTTCCAAGATCGATCTTCGGTCAGGATACTATCAAGTAAGAGTCCGGGAGCAAGACATACCGAAGACAACATTCAGATCTAGATATGGGCATTATGAGTTTTTAGTAATGCCCTTTGGACTAACCAACGCCCCCGCAGTATTCATGGATTTAATGAACCGCATCTTTCTGCCGTATTTAGATAAATTTGTGGTGGTGTTCATAGATGACATTCTTGTCTATTCCAGCAGTGAAGAGGAGCATGAGAAACATCTTAGGACTGTCTTACAGACATTGAGGGAGCATCAACTTTATGCGAAGCTCGACAAGTGTGAATTCTGGTTAGATCATATTTCGTTCCTGGGGCATGTAATTTCTGGGACTGGAGTGTCAGTGGATCCGAAGAAGATTGAGGCCGTAGAGCATTGGCCAGTCCCGAGAACGGTTGCAGAAGTACGAAGTTTCTTAGGATTAGCTGGTTACTACAGAAGGTTCGTGGCGGACTTTGCCAAGATCTCTGCACCCTTAACGTGTTTGACGTACAAGGACGTAGAGTTTGTTTGGTCAGCTAGCTGTCAGGCATCATTTGAAGAATTGAAGAAGAGATTGATCTCAGCCCCGATCTTGACACTTCCAGTAGGAGCAGGAGGCTTTACAGTATATTGTGACGCATCAGAGAAGGGTCTTGGATGTGTATTGATGCAGCACGGAAAGGTGATAGCATATGCGTCTCGACAGCTTCGAGACCATGAGAAAAATTACCCGACTCACGATTTGGAGTTAGCAGCTGTGGTGTTTTCACTCAAGTTGTGGAGGCATTATTTATACGGGGATCGGGTAGAGATCTATACTGATCATAAGAGTTTGAAATATGTATTCACGCAGCGAGATTTGAACATGAGGCAAAGAAGATGGTTAGAACTGCTGAAAGATTTTGATTTAGATCTTCAGTATCATCCAAGCAAGGCGAATGTAGTTGCAGATGCACTGAGTAGGAGAGACAGTGCCTTTATCTTGACCTCGCAGAAGCATATTCTAGAAGACCTTCAGAGTATGGGAATCGAAGTAGTTTTGCCAAGGGATATAGGAAGAATGACCAGTATGCAGATTCAGTCAGCCTTAGTAGAGAGGATAAGGGCAGCACAAGCAGAAGATCCACAGATTCAGAAGTTGCGGTCGGAGTGTGAATCAGGCCGTAGGAAGGAGTTAGTGATTCATGAAGATGGTACGCTCAGGTTTGGAAACAGACTCTGTGTACCGAGTGGAGACCTTCGGCAAGAAGTTATGTCCGAAGCTCATAGTTCTATTTACTCCATTCATCCAGGAGGAACGAAGATGTATCGAGATATCAGGCAGTTCTTTTGGTGGAATGGCATGAAAAGAGAGATAGCGAGATTTGTATCCAAGTGTCTGGTATGTCAGCAGGTGAAAGCCGAGCAGCAGAGACCAGCAGGGTTGCTACAGCTGCTTCCTATCCCAGAATGGAAATGGGAGCACATCACGATAGATTTTGTGACCGGTTTACCTAGATCCCCGGCTGGCAAGAATGCAGTCTGGGTAATAGTAGATCGACTCACGAAGGTGCTCATTTCCTTCCCTTCCGAGTTGGACAGACTACTGAACAGCTAGCAGAAATGTACATGAAGCAGATAGTAAGACAGCACGGTGTTCCAGTTAGTATAGTATCAGATCGGGATACGCGGTTTACTTCCCATTTTTGGCGGAGCTTGCACGAAAGTTTGGGAACCAAGTTAAGATTCAGTACTGCTTATCATCCACAAACTGACGGGCAATCAGAAAGAACCATTCAGACATTAGAAGATATGCTACGGGCGTGTACCTTGGATTTTGGCGGATCTTGGGAGGATCACCTTCATCTAGTGGAGTTCTCCTATAACAACAGCTATCAGGCTAGCATTCAGATGGCCCCGTTCGAAGCATTGTACGAAAGAAAGTGCAGGTCCCCTTTGGCATGGGACGACGTCGGTGAACGGAAGTTGTTGGGGCCAGAGATGATCACGCAGACTGTGGAGATAGTTAAGTTAGTCAGAGAGCGCCTTCGAGTTGCATAAGATCGACATCGTCATTGGGCCGATCAGCATCGTAGGCCTCTAGAGTTCAGAGTTGGCGACCAAGTGTTTCTGCGGATTTCGCCTACTCGGGGTATCATCAGATTTGGAACCCGGGGAAAGCTTAGTCCAAGATACGTTGGTCCTTTCAAGATTCTCGCTCGGGTAGGCGATGTGGCTTATCGACTTGCCCTTCCGCCTTCGTTAACTGGCATACATGATGTGTTTCATGTGTCCCAATTACGTGGGTATGTCCCGAATCCAAGTCACGTCCTCGATCATTCTGAGTTAGTCGTTGGTACCGACCTAACTTACGAGGAATAACCCGTATCTATTTTGGACCGGCGAGAGAAGGTACTCAAGAATCGGACGATAAGCCTTGTCCGTGTTTCTTGGAACCATCACTCTTCGGGCGAGTCAACCTGGGAGCGCGAGGACGAGATCAGATCTCGTTATCCGTATTTGTTTGACTAATAAGGTATATTTATGCACCTTATTGACACGATTCATGCTTTTCTGTACCTGCTTATTTTGTACTTTGTGATGTATGATAATAACTGCTATGATAGCTAACTTATATATATGATTGTGCCTTGCTTGCCCTGATTTCACTATCCTGTCTTGGCTGGAATTCCGAGGACGAAATTTTTCTAAGAAGGGTAGAGATGTCACTTCCCAATCCTGGAATACGTATTTTAATACGTAAACCGATAAATTGTATTTACCTTGAATTTATACGATATTTATTATGCAGTATTTCTTCATGCATTTCCCAAAAATATTCGACAAAATATTATTTTCTAATTTATTTTCTGCATTTGGGCCTACAGTTTTGGCTCATTTGGGTAACCTATTCTTGGTTCACCAATGGGTCATCATGAACCCTTTGGTTCATCATGAACCCATGGGTCCAAGAATTCTATATATATAACTCATCTCCTTCTCTCTCCTCTCATTTTACTTCTTCTCATTTACTTCCTCCACCAACCAAGGCAAGTACCAACTTGCTCAAGAGAAGGATCCATTATTTTGTTAATGATTCTTACAAAACTATTTGCCAAAACATGTTCTTCTCCTCAATCTATACTAGTTTAGAACTTGGAAATTTCTATTTTGAAGCTTTGATTTTTGTAGATCTAAGTTTTAATCATTTTCGGATTTTGCATGGTATGATCTACTTTAGTTGGATTTTATGGGTTTTTGATGCTTCCATGTGGAAAAGAATTCCATTTCACCCAAGTTGGAACTTTGGAAATCCGGATTTGGAGTTCGGATGACCAAGTTATGTTGTTTTTGAAGTTTTGGGTTCTGCCATGGTGTTCTTGCTGTTTTGGAGAAGACAGTGAGCAGTGTGCAGAGCTCCTTAGCTCATGCATACTGAGCTACGCGCGCTCTTTAGCGCTGCGTACGTAGACTTAGGTACGTTTCCTGTTGGAAGCGTGTCTCCCTTGAGCTTGCGTGACTTTTCACGCAGCACTCTCCCTTGAGCTTGCGTGACTTTTCACGCTGCTCTTTCCCTTGAGCCTGCGTGACTTTTCACGCAGCACTCTCCCTTGAGTCTGCGTGACTTTTCACGCAGCTCTTCCCTTGAGCTTGCGTGACTTTTCACGCAGCTCTTCCCTTGAGCTTGCGTGACTTTTTACGCTGCTCTTTCCCTTGAGCCTGCGTGACTTTTCACGCAGCACTCTCCCTTGAGTCTGCGTGACTTTTCACGCAGCTCTTTCCTTGAGCTTGCGTGACTTTTCACGCAGCTCTTCCCTTGAGCTTGCGTGATTTTTTATGCTGCTCTTTCCCTTGAGCCTGCGTAACTTTTCACGCAGCACTCTCCCTTGAGTCTGCGTGACTTTTCACGCAGCTCTTCCCTTGAGCTTGTATGACTTTTCACGCAGCTCTTCCCTTGAGCTTGCGTGACTTTTCACGCTGCTCTTTCCCTTGAGAGGGAGTGTATCTTTTGATATTCCAGGCATGGAGCGATTCACCTTAGTCAGATCAGAGGCAACTCAACAAGAGCAGGGAGTAGTAACGGCAATGGAGGAAGTTCGGATCCCGAAGGTAGTTGAAGAATTTCTAGACGTATTTCCTGAAGAGCTTCCAGGTCTGCCACCGGTTAGAGATATTGAGTTCAGCATAGAATTGGCACCAGGAACTAAACCGATATCAGATCGAGTTTACAGAATGGCGGATTCAGAGCAGGCCAAGGTATATCAGCATATTGAGGAACTGAAGGAGAAGAAGTTTATCCAAGCTAGCGTGTCACCATGGGCAGCACCAGTGGTACTTGTGGGAAAGAAGGATGGGTCATCCAGGTTGTGCATTGACAACAGGAAGCTTAACGCGGCAACAGTGAAGAACAAGTACCCATTACCCAGGATCGACGACTTATTTGATCAGTTGAGCAAGGCTAGAGTTTTCTCCAAGATAGATCTTCGTTCAGGGTACCATCAGGTGAGGGTTCGGAAGGAAGATATTCCCAAGACAGCATTCAGGTCGAAGTATGGGCATTATGAGTTCTTAGTAATGCCGTTTGGTTTGACCAATGCTCCAGCAATATTCATGGATTTGATGAACCGCATCTTTATGCCATACTTAGACCAGTTTGTCGTTGTGTTTCTTGACGACATACTCGTGTACTCTGCTAGTGAAGAGGAGCATGAAGACCACCTCAGGAAAGTGTTGCAGGTTCTGAGAGAGAACCAGTTGTATGCCAAGCTCAGTAAGTGTGAGTTCTGGACGGATCACATTTCATTTTTGGGTCATTTCATATCAGGAGCTGGAGTAGCAGTAGATCCCAAGAAGGTAGAAGCAGTAGAGAGTTGACCAGTACCCAAGACCGTAGCAGATGTACGGAGTTTCTTGGGATTGGCAGGATATTACAGAAGGTTTGTGTCAGATTTTGCAAGGCTTTCAGCGCCCATGACCCGCTTGACCTGGAAGAATGTGCCATTTGTTTGGTCGGCAGAATGTCAGGCATCATTCGAGACTTTGAAGCAGAAGTTGATATCAGCACCTATTCTTACGTTGCCAATTGGACCCAGAGGTTTTACAGTATATTGTGATGCGTCAGGTAAGGGACTTGGATGTGTCCTTATACAACATGGGAAGGTGATAGCATATGCATCTAGGCAGCTTCGGGACCACGAGAAGAATTACCCAACTCATGATTTGGAGTTAGCAGCAGTAGTGTTTGCTCTGAAGTTATGGAGGCATTACTTATATGGTGACCGAGTGGAGATGTACACAGATCATAAAAGTCTGAAGTACATCTTTACTCAGAAGGAGCTGAACATGAGGCAGAGAAGATGGTTGGAATTGATCAAGGATTATGACGTGGAGCTTCAGTATCATCCAGGCAAGGCTAATGTAGTAGCAGACGCTCTCAGCAGGAGAGGCGGCGCATTTATGTTGACCACGCAGAAGCATATCTTAGAAGACCTTCAGGAGATGGGCATAGAAGTTATTGTCACGTCCCAGAACCAGAATACTGGAGAGCGGAGGAATGACTCAGCCAGCTACGTATTACGGGTAGATGAATACCATATAATACGATCAATGCTGTCTAACCAGACGGGGGGTGCATACTACATAAAGGTCTTACTATGGTCATTTCACATCTATTGTCTCAATCATTCAAACAAGGAAACAGTAATAGAGAACATGTAAGATAAAGCAGTAAGGCGTCCCAAACGCTCAGTCAAAATGTTCTTGAGATCTGGCTTTACAAAACCTAGCCAGATGATATAGCAAGTATACACAATTGTTATCAGCTGCAGTCTGACTTAATTACAATCATGCAAAAGTAAGTACAAGACGATCCGACCAACATGTCGGTGCCAAACGGCTAAGTATAAGTAGATGACAAAATGAGCGGTGAAGTAAGGAAACCCACTCGAGTCCTCCTGCGATCATCCCTCTAGTATTGACCATCTTGGAGGTAGAAGTAAGCTGGATCCTCGGGGACCGGCTCTAAATCTGGCCATGCAAAACCAGAGAGGTTAGACCTCTAATAGCAAGTACCACAAGGGAGGACGATATGAAGGACTAAACCAGTAAGTAAGAGAATATAATAATAGATCTCTGCCTCCCACTAGGATTTACATAATGTCACGACACTTCGAACCAACCTCCCAACCAAACAAGGACAGAAGTTGGCCCGTCATGTCCTGACATTCTGATCATCCCAGTTAGGTAACAGAGTAGTACAGTACACAAACAAATCATCTTGAACGGCCAATCAAATCCTACGGCTTGCTATTGTGAGTCCCAAGTTTATCCTGAGATTATGCAAAAATAGGGATTCCTCAGTTCTTACTATGTGCAAGCAAGGCTAGTCTATCCAATCAATCATGTGTGCCAATCATGTAGTTAGACGAGTCCCAGCGGGACGTCCGCCGTTATAGCATATACAATAATATAAGCAGATACCGTTCCCTGTCCGTGTGATAGTTTTACCGTATCTGTGGGAACCAGCCGGCCCGTCGGGCACTTAATAGTCCCAAGGGGGCTGTCATGTAAGAACTCGAGAATCCATTCTCTCCATGCCATCATTATTTTATTTGACTTAATGGTCTCTACGTTGAGTGAAGTTCCATGCCGTGGATCATGGTCATTCAAATGAGTACTTTCGTACGGGGTACGATATGCGCAACTCTATAACGATACCCGTGTGGCTAGGTTGTATATTTTACATAGCGTGATGCAACAATCAATTTAACCACGGAATAATCATGCCTTGACCATAAAGTACACATGCTGTCTTTGTAAGATAAATAGAAAAAATTAAATAATAAATAATTACTTTGAAGCCTGCATGTGCCTGTATGCCAATATTCGGGATCGGCTAATCGAGTATAATAGTTCATTACATGAACGTGTCTCATTCATTCATTTCAATAAGACGACTAGCCAGTCTCTTAGTTCCAACTAGGAACGCATGATCAATTATTAGTCAATGTCACAATCATTATCAATGGTGACAAGGCATAAAAGTCAATTAGTATTACATGGGGTCGAGCCTATAACTCCTCAGAATTAAGTTCTAGTCATACTGGGTATCCATGGATTAATCAAGACACATGACACATTCTACACAACAATCCATATTTACAATATTAACATGTCATGATTTATCAAGTTCATGCAAAAAGGCGTAAGAATATAATAGAAGAATTATCATGCCACCATAAAATGAATAAGTTATAGGACAATTAAAACACCCAGGTCAAGAAAGTCACGCTGACAAGTCTAAGCTAAGGCCAAAAGTCACGCAAGAAGTCTGTGCTTAAGACCAACAAGTCACGCTAAGTCGAGCTGGGGTGAGCGTGGAAAATGGGCGTGAATAGTGAGCGTGAAAAGTGATACACGCTGGCAAGCGTGAGCGTGAAAAGTCACGCAAGCAAGCACAGCGTGAGCATAAAGGGAAATTTACGCAGACTCTAGTGAGCGTGAAACGGTGACAAGGAATCTACGCACACAAGGATGTGCGTGACTAAAATACACGCACGCTCATGGATGTGTGCGTGACTGAAAATACACGCACGCTCATGAGAACGTTAGCGTGACTAAAAATACACGCACGCTCATGAGAACGTGAGCGTGACTAAAAATACACGCAGACACGTACAGACGTGTGCATGACTGAAAATACACGCAAACACGTAGAGACGCGTACGTGACTGAAAATACACGCAAACACGTAAAGACGCGTGCGTGACTGGACTGATGTTTTACGCGAGCACGTAAGAACGTGTGCGTACAACATTTCCTGAACTCCAAGTACTATGGAGCCTTCGCTCCAGTGCCAGAGAAATACACACAAAGTTGATGGACTAAGAACCCATGAACAGCCGAAATACTACAACTTAGATCTAGAGAAAACCAGCCGTAGAAATCAAAAATGCTAAGAACTAATCTCTCTTGGAATCACGAGAAGAAGGCAAATGAACCATAAAAATGGGTGATTGAGAAGCAAGTTTGCACTTGCCTTCTCCTGCTGCTGGTAGGTGGTGGGGAGTAATGAGAGGAAGAAGAAGAAGTAATGGTGAGAATGAAGTAATGAGGAGAGAGAAAGAGATGGAAGCTTTAAATAGTAAGATGGTGGTAGGTGGGGTGTTGGGCCGGGTTTAAGGGGATTCAGCAAACCGAAACCCAATAAGACTAAAGCAGCAAATAAAATGCAGGAAATAAAATTACAGAAATATAATTACAGAAATAAAATTGCAGGAAATTAATTAACATGAAAATTTTAAAGAGTAGATAATTAATTTAACATGAGACAAAAGGAATTTAAATACAGAATAATACGTGATAAATACTAAATAAATACACATGAGTTGTTCATATAAAAATACGCATTCCGGGAACGGGGAGTGACATCTCTACCCACCTTAGAAAAATTCCGTCCTCGGAATTTCAAATCCAAGCCGGATAGAAATATCAGAGCTAAACTAATACAAGCAATTCTAGTGAGCAAGCAATCATTGTTACCATATTAAAAGCAAGTACTGTATAAGTAAATCCATTAATCTACGATATCAGGTAGTTCTATCCATAAGGCGATAAGCATGAGAAATCAAGACAATCAAGGTATACAGAAAGAGATATACCTTGTGAGTCAAACAGGTGTGGATACCGTGATCGGATATCATCCTCACGTTCCCACGTTGACTCTCCCAAGGAGTGATGACCCCAAGCAACACGGACAAGACTAATTGTTCGGTTCTTGAGTGTCTTCTCTCTTCGGTCCAAAATGGACACAGGCTGTTCCTCGTAAGACAGGTTGGTACCAACAACCAGCTCAGAGTGATCGAGGATATGGCTTGGGTCCGATACATACCTACGTAATTGAGATACATGAAACACGTCATGCACCTCTCGTAACGAAGGTGGGAGGGATAAACGATAAGCAACATCGCCTATCCGATCAAGGATAACAAATGGGCCTACGTACCGCGGACTCAATTTCCCGCGAACGCCAAATCTGATGACCCCACGAGTAGGTGAGATCCGCAAGAATACGTGGTCCCCAACAGAGAACTCTAACGGCCTACGATGCTGGTCCGCCCAATGACGATGCCGATCCTGCGCAACTCGAAGTCGCTCTCTAATTCCCTTAACCACTTCAACGTCTGAACAATCATTTTTGGGCCTAACATCTTCCTTTCTCCGATATCATCCCATGCAAGCGGTGACCTACACTTCTTACCATATAGTGCTTCAAATGGCGCCATCTGGATACTGGCTTGATAACTATTATTGTACGAGAACTCGACCAAGTGTAGGTGGCTCTCCCAAGATCCTCCAAAATCTAGAGTGCAAGCTCGCAACATGTCTTCTAAGGTCAGAATCGTTCTTTCTGATTGCCTATCTGTCTGCGGATGGTAAGCCGTGCTAAATCTTAACTTGGTACCCAGACTATGATGTAAGCTCTTCCAGAAATGTGATGTAAAGCGGGTATCTCGATCCGACACAATACTGACAGGGACTCCATGCTTCCTGACTATCTGTTGCATATATAACTCTGCTAACTTTTCTGTAGATTGTCCTACTCTGAAAGGAAGAAAGTGTGCTACCTTCGTAAGCCGATCTACTATCACCCAGATAGCATCCTTACCACTTGGTGATCTCGGTAAACCGGTCACAAAGTCCATTGTAATATGCTCCCATTTTATTCTGGAATAGGAAGCGGTTGTAATAACCCTGCTGGCCTCTGCTGTTCTGCCTTCACTTGCTGACATACCAAGCAACGGAAAACAAATCTAGCTATCTCCCTCTTCATTTCGTTCCACCAGAAATGCTGCTTGATATCTTGGTACATCTTGGTCCCTCCAGGGTGAATAGAATACTGAGAACTGTGAGCTTCTGCCATGACCTGTCTGATATCTCCACTAGGCACACATAAACGCGATCCGAACCTAAGTGTACCATCTTCGTAAATCCTCATCTCCTTCCTGAGCCCTGACTCACTTTCTGTCCTAAGCTTCTGAATCCTTGGGTCCTGTGCCTGAGCTGCCTTGATCCTATCTACCAAGTCAGATTGAACTTGTTGTGCGTATGCTTTTGATATTTTATTAGATATTATATGCCCATTTTATATCCTTACGCCTTTTGTCCCGAGCATGATATGAGCACTGATGTGACCCCGGAGAACAAAGTGTTCCTACCTGATACATGTACCTGAATGTCCCAGTTCGTGTTCATGCTCGACAAATGACTCGTAACTCCACGTGGCGTATTTGTAATGATGTATTACACTAAGGAGGGTAGCACATGTTGACATACTGATTGACATGGATCCTCACTTAGGGTACTCGTACTAAAGTACGACTTTAGGAGGATAATCATGCAGGCCACAGCATGAGAGTCCAAGATTTCACCTAGGGTTAAACTAGGCAACTGAATATACTAGATGCATGGGGAGGGCAGAGTTCCGAGATCGTGTTACACCAGTCGCCCTGAGATATTGTCTTGGCGCGCCGGCTGGTCTCCACGGATACTGTGTCATCCGCAACGAGTGGATGACTGTATCCGATTAATTCCTGCTATATATTACATGTCTTGGCAAGGTGGCCTCACGAGGGACCTGTGCTCCATGATACCTGTCTACGTGAACCCCTGGGTTGGCTAGCCTTGCTGGAAAGATACGATCTGAGGATTTTCTAATAACATGACGCGAGGAACCTCGTTCCACTAGAAACTCGTAGACTTGATTGGCCGTGAAAACGACTTGCATGTTTCCTATTTACCTT
Source organism: Iris pallida (assembly GCA_029216955.1). Classification (NCBI taxonomy): domain Eukaryota; kingdom Viridiplantae; phylum Streptophyta; class Magnoliopsida; order Asparagales; family Iridaceae; genus Iris; species Iris pallida. The sequence continues at coordinate 21,615 of JANAVB010024871.1, forward strand.
CCGTGAATAACTGAGGGAAGCGGACTGTCATGGTGCGTGATCCAACCCATGTTCTTGTTTGATTGTTGGGTTGGTTATCGTACTATGACAAGCTGTGGATCGAAGTTATGAACGGAAGACTTATTCTGGTTGTGAAGTGCTACTTCTGTGAATGACTGAGGAACATGGTCTATCATGGTACATGATCCAACCCATGTTCTTGTTTGATTGTTGGGTTGGTTATTGTGCTGCGATAGGCTATCGACCGAAGTCACGATCAGGAGATTTTATGGTTATACCTTTTTAACTTATGTGAAAGTTATAGAGTACGACACGTCCCGGCTCCATGCGGCACCTTTTGTCCTTGTTTGGTTGTAAGGGTGCCATATGGGTTCGAGGATGTTGTGCTACCCTATAATAGTAGCATAAGTATTACTATTATCAGTCATTCTATTAGTTAGGTTTTTAATCTTAACTCTTGTGTCCCTTTGGCGGTACTTGCTATTCGGGGCTGACCCCGCTGGTTTTGTTTGGCCAGATCTCCTAGCAGAGCCAGAGGATACGATCTTCCTCCTTGACATCCATGGTGCATACTAGGAGCATGGCAGTTCGGGGACTCGAGTGGGTTTTTTTCTCCACCACTCCTGCTTATACTTTTGCGGCGTTTAGCCACCGGCACCTGTTAGCCGGATTACTTGATATTTTGTGTCAGTACATAATTGTAATTAAACAGACTGCAGCTGTGTATAATTTTGTACTCCTGACTCTCTGAGATAGCTCAATTATAAAGCTAGTCTCTCATGATCATTTTGATGAAGCGTCAGGGACGCCTTACTGCTTTATCTTTAATGTTCATTTAATTGCTGATTTGACTTAATTGATTAAGACATAGAACTCTGTGGGACCATAGGAGACTTGATTGTAGCATGTACCCCCTAGTCTCTCGATAGCCACGATCGCCGTATGACGTTACGTACCTCATATGGAGTAGCTGGCCTAGTCCGTCCCCGTATTCCGGTACTGGGGCGTGACACAACATATAGGGCTAGAAAAATTCAGTAGGAGGGTTGTAAAGATTTACTTTATACAGAGAAATATACAGATGTAAACTTGGTCAAAAACCTATTTTTCAAAATACAAAATTTTATGATACGACGTGCGTCCTGCCAAATCGGGCGACGTGGTTGCGAACAAAAAGCATCGAAAGGGGCGTAACGGATTCTTGGATGTGTGGGCTTTGACGGAATTCAAATTGGTTGCGTGTGCACGACGAATTTGATGCATATCCGTCGAAATTCACCGTATCGGCCTCTGTACAAATTTCTCAATTACTTTGTGTACACTCGTCAGATCGAGACAAAACTTGTGCCAACAGGACCGTATCATTTTTTGGTCATGTATGCCAAGTTTGGTCCAATTCTGAGACAGTTGAATCGGACCGCCGTTTTGCGGGCCCCACGGTCCGACTCAACGGGCGATTTTGTGCACGGCCCGCCGGAATCCAACTCTGGACATACGGTTGGGTTCGTATCGAAAAACCGGACCTATTGACATATAGTTTGATGACTTTAGAGACTGTTGACTCTAGCACACTTTTGGGTACAAAATGGATCAAACGGCGGACATCATTTTGACCCAAAATTACCGTTTTGCCTCTGTGTCCAGAATTAGACTTAAGGACAGGCAATTCAAGCTAATTTGACTATTCTGAGAATGTTGGTAATATTTATTTCAGCATCTGGAGACTTTTGTATGTGTTGACTTTAGTGACTCATCTGATGTGGTTGTACTATCGGTTTCTCCAGCTAAAGACCTCAGGCAAGTGCACTTTCTGATTGCTTTCGATTCATAGTAGTCTTTCCATTTCATGTTTATACATATATCTTGCTGTTTGTTGACACGCTCGTCACACAGAGTAGTCGGGAGGAGAAATATCTTAGTAGACATGTGGACTACCCAGAACTATCCCAATATGTCTAATCTTGACTGAAACAGCTGCACACGACACGTGCAGGGTACCGTATTTACCCCCTAGCCGTTCATATTATGAAAAGGATATTTCATACCACATAGGTAGTTGTCTTTTATTTATTTTTTTTGTCTTCTTTCCTACCTGCCATGTCATCAGTTACTTCCTAGCTTTCATATTCCATATGTTATTTTTATGTCTTATTAATTCTATTGTGTTTTTGCATTGTCGTCGGTTTGTGTACTTGTTCCATTCCTGACTGGAAACCATCATTTTTCAGGTTAGCTATGGCTTCACTTAGCTTGGGAGATACGGGTGTACTTGCAGACAAAAATCTAGAAATAGATAGCAGTTGTTTCATTTTCATTAATTGTAAAACTTTATATTTTCTTTAAATATAAATATTGTAAGTGTTGTAATAAACTTAGAAATGTGAATGAGCAGCAAATGTTATATTTTTGTGATCTGAGCATCTTGACCGTGACAGCGTTCTACCGCCGACTCTGTGGCATAGGCTGGCTTGGACACGTCTCATATCCGAAAAAACGGGTGTGGGTCGTGACACTTGGAGGTCATCCGGGGATTTTTGGCCACTCAAAAGCGTCAGGTGGCAGTCCATCAGCAACAGCAGACCCAGCAGCAGGAATAAAATGTGCTACTGAATCAGGGGTTACAATTAGCCCTTGAGAGAAGTGTCAGGAATGATTCAAACACGTCGGGGCAGTTTTATCGACTTAACCCGAGATATTTTGACGACAAGGAGGATGCCATCACGGCAGATGCTTGGCTTCAGGATATTGATGCCATATTGACTGCAGCAAAGGTTTCAGCAGAAGAGAAGGTTGACCAAGTCAGATTATTGCTTCAGGATCTCGCCCGCGACTGGTGGGCATCGGAAGAGGTTGGAATGAGGCGTCCTGTTCCTTGGGATAGCTTTAGTACCAGATTCAAGGCCAAGTACTTTGGCATGGTAGTACGGTATGAGCTACAGTAGAGGTTTATCAGTCTCAAGCAGGCTGGTAAGACGGTAGATGGATATGCAGCGGAGTTCTGCAGACTGAGTCGGTTTACACCGACGATGGTGGCTATGGAGCCAGAGAAGGCTATGAGATTCCAGCAGGGACTTCATTTGGAGATTCTATAGCTAGTAGAAGGGCATGACTATCAGACTTTTGATATCGTTTTAATGGCAGCTCGGAGGCATGAACTCACCTAACAAAGGTTGGCAACAAGACATGGGGGCCAGAAGAGGTCTCATCCCCAGAGGGGCGGAGGAGCAGTACAGCGAACATCGGCACTAACACCTGGCATCTGTATTCATTAGTCAGGAGCACCGCAGAGGACGGCAGTATCAGAGATAACAACACTAGTTCGACATCAGCAACCGAAGAACCAGCAGCAGCGCCAGGGGACGCCCATTGGATGTACTTACTGCGATTATGAAGGGCACACTAGGGATGTGTGTCATTCAGCTAATGGGTTGTGCATGAGGTGTGGCAGTCTAGACCACAGGATTGCCAATTGTCCTATGATGCAGAGGCCAGGAGGGCCAGTTCAACAGTTTCTAGCGTGGCTAGCTCCAGGGGCAGTTCCGAGCAGAGGACCAGCATTGGCCATAAGGTCGCTAGCCCTGCATCTACCAACGCAGGCTTAGATGTTTCACCAGGTGCAGAACCAGGAAGGCCAGCAGAAGCCACAGCAACAGCATGGATAAGGAAGACAGCAGCAGGGAGCTCAGCAAGGCCAGGGCCAGGCCTTCAACTTATCACTGGAGGATGTACTAGCTTCAGGCGACGTGGTTACAGGTAATGTTTTTGTTACCTCTTTTTCTGCAGTAGCATTGTTTGATTCGGGGGCTACCCACTCTTTTATATCTGCACGATTTGCGACACGTATTGGATTGAAGTTCGAGGCATTGCCAGAAAGGATGAATATACTCACTGGTAATGGGCTCGTAGGAGTTAGCAGAGTGTGCTTTGCGTGTCCGATCGTAGTGTGTGGGCGATTATTGCCCACATCTTTAATTGAGTTCCCTACGGGCAACTTTGACGTTGTTCTAGGCATGGACTGGTTGAGAGACAGTCATACGACGATAGATTGTCCAGGAGATAGGGTAGTATTTAATGTACCTGGCGTTGAGGAGTTCGTCTTTGTTCGATCATTGGAGGATCGACCCAAGGGCATTGTTGTAGAAGCATTGGTAGAGCAAAAGCAAATACCAAGAGTGGTCAGAGAGTTTCTTGATGTATTTTCAAATGAGCTTCCAGGTATACCACCGGTGAGGGATGTGTAGTTTTGTATTGAGTTGAATCCTAGAACGGGGCCTAAAGTCGGCAGAGTTTACAGGATATCGCAGTCAGAGTTGGACAAGTTGTACCAGCATGAAGAAGAACTGAAGGCGAAGTAGTTTATCCGAGACAGTGAATCGCCCTAGGCAGCACTAGTGATTTTAGTACCCAAGAAGGATGGATCGACGCGAATGTTTATTGATTACCGATAGTTGAATAGAGTAACAATGAAGAACAAGTATCCGTTACCAAGGATCGATGACTTGTTTGATCAGTTGAGTAAGGTCTACGTCTTCTCTAAGATTGATCTTCGATCTGGATATTATCAAGTGAGGGTCCGGGAGCAGGACATACCCAAGACAGCATTTAGATCGCGATATGGGCATTATGAGTTTCTAGTGATGCCATTCGGACTGACTAATGCCCCAGCCGTATTCATGGATTTGATGAATTGCATCTTTATGCCATATTTGGATAAGTTTGTAGTAGTGTTCATAGACGACATACTCATCTATTCTATTAGTGAAGAAGAACATGAGAAACATCTTCGGACAATTTTGAAGACCTTGAGGGAGCATCAACTTTATGCGAAGCTTAGTAATATGAGTTTTGGTTGGATCGTATTTCGTTCCTAGGACACATCGTCTCTGGAGCAGGAGTGTCAGTAGATCTGAAGAAGGTTGAGGCGGTAGAAAATTGGCCAATTTCGAAGACGGAAGCAGATGTGCATAGTTTCTTAGGATTGGCAGGTTATTACAGAAGGTTCGTGGCAGACTTTGCCAGGATTTCGGTACCCTTGACGTGTTTGACGCATAAGGATGTAGAGTTTGTTTGGTCAGCAGAGTATCAGACATCATTTGAAGAGTTAAAGAAGAGATTAATCTCAGCCCCGATCTTGACTCTTTCAGTAGGATCGGGAGGGGTTACAGTATATTATGACGCATCCGGGAAGGGACTTGGGTGTGTATTGATGCAGCATGGTAAGGTGATAGCATATGCATCTCGACAGCTTCAAGATCATGAGAAGAACTATCCGACCCACGACCTAGAATTAGCAGCAGTGGTGTTTTCGCTTAAGTTATGGAGGTACTATTTATATGTGGATCGAGTGGAGATCTACACCGATCATAAGAACTTAAAGTATGTATTTACCCAGAGGGACCTAAACATGAGATCGACAAAGAAGATGCTTGGAGTTACTGAAGGACTTTGATGTAAATCTTCAGTATCATCCAGGCAAGGCGAATGTGGTAGCAGATGCAAGCAGGAGTGGTGGCGCATTCATTTTAACCTCGCAGAGGCATATTTAAGAAGATCTTCAGGAAATGGGAATTGAAGTGATCTTACCACAAGATACAGGAGTTATGGCCGGTTTGCAGATTAAGTCTACTTTGGTGGAGAGGATCAGAGCAGCCCAGCCATAGGATCCACGAATCCAGAAGCTTCGATCAGAATGTGAATCATGACTCAAAAAAAAGTTAGTAATCCATGAGGATGGTACACTTATGGTACACTTAGGTTCAAAAACCATCTTTGTGTACCCGATCTAGACCTTCGACAGGAAGTTATGTCAGAGGCTCATAGTTCTCCTTATTCCATCCATCCCGGAGGCACAAAGATGTACCAAGATATAAAGCAGCACTTTTGGTAGAATGGTATGAAGAAGGAGATAGCGAGGTTTGTGTCCAGATGTTTGGTATGTCAGGAAGTGAAGGCAGAGGAGCAGAGGCCAGCAGGATTATTGCAATCGCTTTCTATTCCGGAGTGGAAATGGGAGCACATCACGTTGGACTTTATGACCGATTTACCTAGAACCCCGACTGGTCGAAACGTAATTTGGGTGATTGTGGATCGGCTCACGAAGGTTGCTCATTTTCTTTTTTTCAGAGTAGGACAGTCTACTGAGCAGTTGGCAGAAATGTATATGAAGCAAATTGTAAGACATCATGGTATTCCAGTCAGCATAGTATCAGATCGAGACACACGGTTCACCTCTCACTTTTGGCGGAGTTTGCATCAAAGTTAAGTTGAGGTTCAGTACAGCCTATCTAACTACCTATACGAGTGCTGGATAAACCTATGTGTGTACTAAGGTACAATCTATGTGAGCACCAAGGTGCTATCCTATGTGCTAAGTGTTTATACGTGATACATGCCAGTACATCCAAGAGTCCAGTATTTACATAGCGAATGGTCGGTAGCAATGACGTGGTATGTGTTGTGTGTTGCATTACCCCAAGAAGGGGTACATACGTATGACTCCATGAGCCAGTACGGATCCCTTCTTGGGGTACTCGTATATTGTACGACATCTAAGGAAGTGAGCATGTGACCACGACATGTGAACCCCGAGGATAACCTAGGGATTAACTAGGCAACTAACTTGGTAGATGTATTGGGTGGGAAGAATCTCGAGATCGTGCCATACTAGTCATCCTAGGTCCAGTCCTGACGTATCGGGTTGGCTGCCACGGATATGGTTTCATTCGCCTTTAGCAGATGACTATATCCGACTTCTACAAGCTATGTGTTATATGTTTTAGCGCGGTAGCCCTCCGGGGGATCGGTGCATAATCAATGTGCTATATGTCTAATGGTTTGGCTAGCCCTGCTGGGTTGACACTGTAGGGTGTGAAAATTATGACATGCTGACATAAGACTCAGCCAAAGTCATACGCTCAAGGCCATACGCTCAGCCAAAGTCATACGCTCAAGGCCATACGCTCAGTCAAAGTCATACGCTCAAGGCCATACGCTCAGCCAAGGCCATACGCTCATCTAAAGGCCGTACGCTCAGTAAATATTTTATTATTTCCTGAGATGACAGCACAGCATGTATTTAATGAAGGATGAATCTGACACTTCGTCTTTCGTGCAAAGACAGCTGTCCTATGAAGATTAGCCGTTGTATAGGTTTTCGAGAAGTGATTTTGTCTCTTACGAGGACAGCTCAGCAGCCATCATAAATGCACAGCCATCATTACTGTTATTTTTGACAGTCTGTTAGCCATCATATCTGCAGCACGACGCTTGAGAGATATTTGTCAGTATTTGAAGATATAGCGTATTTGAGAAGATTGAGGACAGCCACGTGTCTACTCCCTCATTGCTCAACCAAGTGAGCGTATGGACCTCATACAACTCCTTCTCAACCAAGTGAGCGTATGGACCCCATACGACTCCTTGTCAACCAAGTGAGCGTATGGACCCCATACGACTCCTTTCCAATCAAATGAGTGTATGAACCCCATACGACTCCTTCCCAATCAAATGAGCGGAACCCCATACGACTCCTTCCCAATCAAATGAGCGTATGAACCCCATACGACTCCTTCCCCAACCAAGTGAGCGTATGGACCCCATACGACTCCTATAAATGAAGTGAGCGTATCAGCCTTTATGGCTCTATGCTGTCCAAGTCAGTGTTTGCAAGACATATGCCTTCAAAAGCTAGCGTATGACTCCTCTTCAAAGACAGCGTATCACAGCTAAGGCATCCAGGATGACTTTCAACATACAGTCAACACACGTTCTCACGTATCCTGTACTCAGTTATTCAGAAGTTATGCAACGTGGCATTCATGCCATCAATCTCTCCTAGATATATTCTACTACTTTCAACCGCACTCCAACGTGTCTCCATCAGAATTTGCCACGCGTCCCTGTAGTTATGCACACGTCAAGTAACTGACTGAGCGTATGCTTCAGAACAGTTATCCAGAACTCTATAAAAGAGAGTTTCTTCATCTTCATCAGACACAATAATTAATTCAGAGAGAACAGAGAGATTGCCCAGTTGCTGTCCAAGTTCTTCAAAGTTCGAGTTTCTTCATCGCATCGTCCAAGGGATAAAGTAATCGTCTTCTAGATTAGATTCCTACAGTTGTAATTTTCTCAGATACAAAAAATAAAGTGAATTTATTTATGGAAAACAAATTGGCGACTCTGCTGGGGAAAGCTGTCTCCTCCAATGAGATAGCAACAACTCAATGCGATACTTCGTCGATCGGCTCGACGAAGAAGACGATGGTCGTACAATTCGACCAATCTGCTTACGAAGAAATGCTCAAGGCGAAGGAGGGCCGAACTGCTTCCTCCGCTCTTCCTGCAGCCAAGAAGAAGGGACGCTCTGTCTATGTTCCTAAGTCTTCTTCGACAGCCCGAGACGCTTCTGTCACTTCTCACGCTGACAAGAATACGTCTTCAATTTCAACGAAGCATACTTTGGCTTCTATGAACACGGCAACAGTGGCTTCTCCTAGTCACGCTGACAAATTGGGTTCTTTAACCAAGTTAGCATGTCTAAGGGAAACCATCTCTGGATATGTCAAAGTCTCTTCTCCTTCTACTCTTACGACAGCAGTCGGCTCTTTAGCCATTGATGACTCTGTGCGTATGGTAGTCAAAGGACAGCGTAAGGCAAAGGCAGCGTACAAAAGCCAATAGCAGGCAGTGTACGCTAAGCCAAAGCCAGTGTATGCTAATAAAAAGGCAGCGTATGACCAGAAGTCCAAACTGAAGTCAGCGTATGCTAACAGATACAGTCCTTTCACTGTTTCTCAAAATCAGGCTGGGGGTTCTTTTCCACAGAACATACAAATAATTCCCCCACAACTTGCACATCTTGTACCAACCAAGGAGAAAGACTCTTTAGTCAACTCCTCTACTCCTAAGGTCTTTACCTCTGGAGTTAATTTTACTAGTACTTTTACTAGATCAAACAAAGGAAAACGCCTTTTGGCTAATTCCTCTCAAGATGGATTATTACCGACTCCTAGTCGGAATAATACCCATCTTCCTTCTCTCAAAATTTCTCGATCTGAGAAAGGCAAATTACAAGAATCCAAGACTGATACCAAAGTCATATCTCCTACGGATCTTCGTAACAAGCTTAATCAGAATCATCTCAGTTCCACTTCTGGTATTAAGAAGCCTGATCAAACTGAGACAATTATACTAGACTCTGATGCAGAATATGCCAAGAACTATGTGGCTCAAATTAATCAGTCTTTATACACTCAAGAACCGAGAAGACAGAAGAACAAAAGACAAGTTTCTACACAGAAACTATCTTCAAGTACTTCCCAATCTGTTCCTACGGATCTCCGGGAATATTTGCAAAATAAACGGAGAATTGACACTCCATCTGGCCATGACATTGCTCATATTTGCTATGAAAAGCATGGTTGCAACTTCTAACCTCGGGTTGTAATTCAGTGTTGTTGTTCACCAAAAGACGATCTGTTTTCGAACGGATTCAATATGAACCAATATTGGATGAAGATGAACCTCTTTATGCTTCTATCAACATGACTTCCAGAAATATTGGGGGTAGCATACGGTCTGATGCTATATCAGATTCTGAAGATGGTGTTTATCTCGGCACCCGATCCAGGACCGGAGCCTTGGCCAGGGTCTCTTCTTCTTCTCATCCAAGTGGTAATCCGGAGATCACAGAGGACTTCCTTGGAGAGTCCAATTTTCCAGTATTTACTCCTATAAATAGTCCCGGAAAAGATGTTGACTCACACAGCGATGATTCAGAACGGACTGTTTCATCGTCTATTCCTCGAATGATTACCACTTACATGGTAGATGGCAATCATGAATCTTCAACTAGCACTGAAGCTCATGAGCAGAGGATTTCTTCCTTGGAACAACAGTTGCGAGCTATGGCAGATACATTGAATGCTATGCACACTCTTATGCAAGCTCAGCATCAAACTCAACAAGTTCAACAAACAGTACCACCAGTAGTATTAAATGCTCCCGTTGCCCCAAATCCGGAACCTTCTACTATTCTGGAGGTACAATCTAATGTTCCTGTACAAACCACTCCAAGTCAATCTGGAGCTGGGGGTGGTACATATGTTGCAGTTCCTCCTCCCAATTACACTCAAAAAGTTACAACTCCACAATCCTCTGGAATTGTTACTGAAGAGTTAAGGAATCTCCGAACTCAGTTCGAGGCATTCAAACAGAAGGATGGTTTACAAAGGTTAGGTATCAAGCAACCTTACCCGATAGAATGGAAGTAAGTATCATATCCTCCTAAATACAAGCTTCCGACTATCTCTTTCTTTGATGGAACTACCTCCCCAAGTCAGTTCATTAATCACTTTGAAGTAATGACTGATCAGTTGTAACCAAGCGATGCCCTCCTCACTCGGGTGTTCGTTGGATGTCTCAAAGGAACAGCTTATGAATGGTATAGAAGTCTTCCGGATGGGTGCATTACTTCATTTGCCGGTTTCAAACAAATGTTTCTTGAATGGTTCTATGAAGGACTCAATGACATGACTATGTCAGCCCTCATAAGAATTAAACAGAAAAATAATGAAACCACTGAGGACTTCATTGAAAGATTCAGAAGAGAAGCCCTTAAAATGCCTCTCGGAACTCCCGATGCTGTTACCATCGACACTTGCAAGTCGAATCTCTTACCAATCATCAGTATGTGGACAGGGTCCACTCAGTTTCAAGATTGGCCTTCTTTCATCGTCAGTGCCAAGGCTGCTGAAGTCAGTGCTGAGACCTTCAAAGGTCTGGGGGTACAAATAGCTCCCAAGGAATTAAATCAGAGTGCTAGCAATAGTACTCGACCCAATAATCGCAAAGGGAAAGAAGCTCTTGAAGTTAATCTCCAGAGCAATAGTCAAGAGGTAAAGACTACTCAAGCTACTCCAGCTCCAACAAATCAACAACAGAGACCTCCTCGGCCGAAGAAAGAATATTCTTTCGACGATGACGATGTTCAGGGTATCTTTGAATGCTTGCTCAAAGGTAACAAAATACAATTGCCAGAAATCAAAAAGCCTGATGAAGCCAACAAGACAGATCATCCAAAATACTGTCCATATCATAGAATGCTGGGTCATACAATCCGGTCTTGCTATGTATTAAAAGGAAAGATCCAAGAGATGATTAAATCAGGAGCTGTGACACTGACACCCAAAGACAAGACAGTCACAGCAAATGTAATTTCAATACAGTTCGGTGACTTCCCTCCTTTAATGGTGGAAAGTGGGATTGTTCCTATCCCCAAAGCAACTCTCAAAGTGGTGAACATCCCACCAGCACAGAATGAAGGACTTGTTCCTATCACAACTAAGAAGGGAGAGATCATGTGGATCCACCCAGATTTAATGACGGAGTTTGAGACGTCTTCCTCTTCTCCTCGGAAGACTCCTTTGTCTAAAAAGAAGCTCGGAAAGACTAAGTCATGCAATGTGACTTCTAGTTTCACACCCGATTTTTATCTAACCTCTAATTTCATCTTGGCAGGAAATTCACTCCCTACGGAGATAAATTGTACATCAATCTGAAGATAGGTACAAGCCTGCATTTTATCTATACAGTTCACAATCTTATGAATTAATGGCGAAGATGGGTTATGATCTAGCCACTGCTCCTGGTTTGAACTCAGGCAAAGGACTCCGAGCACCTTTAGCCATCACTATGAGACATAATCAATCTTGTGTTGGTCTCGGTTTCTGGAATGAAGCTCTTATCAAGCATAAAAGAACCAAGAGTAAGATAAAGAATTGTAACATGGTTTCCATAGATCCTGAACCAGAATCTGAAGTCGAAGTTCATGCTGGAACTCGATCAGGAAAAATATATCTGAAAGATTATGCTGACATTCCTGAAGAAACTCCTGATGTCCCTTCGGTTTCAGCTTCAACACCAGTCTCTACTGAAGAGCCTTCAAATGTTCCTGTTGAGACAGTTCCTTCTAAACCAACAGCAGCTGACAAAGGCAAACAACAAGTCCGCTTCGACAAACCATTGAAGAAGTCATCTCCTACAGGACTTGAAAAGCCTTATAATTTTGATATATTGGCTCAACTAGCCAATACACCAGCTAAATTATCAATCTTTGAGCTCTTACGCCTCTCTAAAGAGACTCGAGAAACTCTGAGTGAAGCACTGCTGCAAGCAGAAACCTGCCTAACTCTCTTCAAGAAGTTGGAAACAGAACCTGTCTCTCATTGCCATAATGTTTTGGAATTAATTCCAAACATTACCTTTACGCAAGATGATATGCTGCTAGAGGATAATCGACACGACCGTCCTTATATCATACAGGATATATTGATTCTATGAAGGTTGATCGTCTACTGATTGATCCAGGATCTGCTCTCAGTATTATGCCGAAGGCTATGCTAGATGCACTGAAGATACCTGTGCATAGTCTTTCCAGCACTATCACTACCATCTTGGGATTCAATCAAGGAAAAAGTGAGCCTTTGGGCAAGATTTGCCTCAAATTTCAAATAGGCGATCTTCGCACTAAAGTTACTTTTTACATCATCGACAATCATGGTTGCTCATACAATGCTCTATTGG
>JANAVB010024872.1:0-19122 GCA_029216955.1 Iris pallida
TTGAATTTCTAAAAATACTTTAATTACTGTTAAAATTCTGGAAAAATTATTTAGATACTATGTAATTTAGCTAATTTATCATAATTTTTACAGTATTTAATTTATAGTTTTGCCCTATTTTGGCATATGAAACCAAACTCCTTTCACTTTCTGTGTACTTAGGAAAACTGATTTTTATAAAATACATGTAATGGTTAAATTTCAGAAAAAATTATAATAAATTTCTATAATACAAGGATCATTTGGTACTTTATTTATGTAAAATTGAGTTTTTGTCTATTTCAAAATTGTTTGAAACACAATGTACAATTGATTTATTTATTGAATACTTATTACTTGCACTTTTTGTGTTATTTTGAGTTATGGCCGTATTGACCTCACCCCACATAGTGTAAGACCTAGTATGTTAGTTATATTTGTGTCACCCCAGATTGGCCTCCTATGCTAAAGTCATCATTTTGGCTAGGTCCCAGTCACAAGTCGTGTTGCACCAATTAGTGTCTTAGTGTTTAACTTAGTGTAAAAACTAGTTTATGCATTTTCTACAGTGACGAGTTACCATGCATCTTAGCATTTTTATCGTAGCTTGCTTTGCTAGAGGCAAGTACTACTTTACACGAACTTACAACTGCTATAACAATAAACTGCGATTTACCAACCATGTTAAATGCTGATCCTTGCGGTAGCAAGTTAAAACTTTATATATTGTATTACTTTCAGTCTCTGCCATGTTTAGGACAGTATCTCATATCTCTCACATGTTTAAATAACGGGTTAAGGGGAAACTACTAGTAGTGTACGTGAACATGACCCCCTTCTCCGTATGTATTTACCGCGCTCGGTGACATTCTATATGTGACCTTGCCGTATGTTCTGATCCCGCGTTTGTGTATGGATATACACCGATGCCGTTCGTGCACGTATGTGCATGCCAGAAAAACTTGATATGTGCCGCTGTACATCATATTCACCTATTGACCGATTCACGTACCTGCTACGGTTTTAAACTTTTAAACTATATGCTGTCATTTCTAAAAGAACCAATTAAACCATGATATGCCATGATTCCAGTTTATTACTATAACACCCAGTTTTGAAATTCGGATATTTTGAAAATTTATTATTTTTATTATTTATTATGGTATTTTAGTCATGATATGATTTTTGTGAATTTTAGTTAGATTAAAACTATTTTCTAAGTCATGGCTTATGACTTTGTGATTTTACTAGTATAACCCTAGTGTAAACCCTAGAGATTTTATAACCTAGAGACTAACCATGACCATGTAAGCCTAACCATGTGATTAGGATATCAAATTACCACTTTTTAGTCAAAAGGTATTTTGGTAATTTATTAGAATTTATTTGGATTTATGTAAATTATTATTATTTAATTAGTTGATTAGTGTCATGTTAGCTCCTAACCTAGTTTAGCCCTAATCTAGAGGTTAGCAACTAACCTAGAAGACTAAGTAGAGGATGTTAGCTTTATGTAGAAATATCTAGGTTTGATAATATCTAGATATTTTACTTTTAGATATTTTAGAAACCTAGAAATATCTATCCCCTTAGTCAAAGACTTAGGAGCTAAGTTAGCAAGGTGGATGAACCCTAAATATCTACCCCTACCCTACCCATGGCAGCCCAACCCTACCCCCTTCCATATAAACACACCCCCTTCATTCACACCTCATTTTCATTACACTTAAAAACCTAATTTTTCCTACAACTTCACACCCCTCACCACTTAACCAATTTGACTCCAAATTGAGCCTAGTTTCTTGCATTGGAACCTCCTACACTAGAAGATACCAATTGTGGCTTGCTAGCAAGGAATTGTGGAGCTTTGGACATTAGGAGTTGAAGGAGGATTTCATTCAAATAGGCCTATTATTGAGGATTTTGCACTCATAGGTAAATATCCCTAAACCTAGTTAATATTGTGTTTTCTCTTCATAATTGCATGCATATAGGTAAACCCTAACTGTGGGTCAAGTTTGGTAGAAAATAGGTTTGTTTGGTGTCCGTATCGGACACGTATCTGTGTTTAAATTGCAGTATTTGGTGAAATACCACTTAGGAATAAAAGTTGTTGTTTTCCAAAACAAATTACATTTTTGGGTAGCCCTAGGCTTGTAGGACACAACCCTAGTTGACTGAGCACGAAATTGTATCGTCCGTGTCCAAATTGGACACGAACATGTTAAACACCACACTGTGTACACTATTAAACCCACTGTTTGACACTTCGTGTCGTATCCACACGTGTCGTGGACACGATACAGGAACTTGGACACGTGTCCTGACACCCCACCTATCCTAGGACACGACCACGACACCATAGGTTGCACACGTGGCCCTAGACTGGCCGACACGCGCGCACGAGACTGTGCACGCTGTCCTGCTACTCGACACTGATTATGGATACGACCCAACACGTGGACACGTGCCACTTGGCACGAGGGTAGGGGCACCCTCACAACCTACCCACGAAGTTTCATGTGACCACGTGTCGTATCGGATACGAAATCGCCTCTGTACTGGTCACTCACTGACACTGTAAAACGAACTCGAGGCTCTGATACGCCTCTCTTACTCGGACACGACACGACCCCGACTCGATTCAGGGTGCTGGACACTTAGAGTAACCCTAGGCGAATCTACCCACGTGATCATGAGACTTCTAGACCCTTGTGTCGTGTCCACGAGACACATGAACTCGTGCACGACGCGGTGACTGAACTGTTTACCCGATTTGGTATTTTAATACCTGGACACGCCGTGTCGTGTCGTGGTGCACACCTGGGGACACCTACGACACGTACACACCTAGGGGCACGATTACCAACCACTGTATGGGCATCTTAGTTAGGTTTTGGGCTTTGAAATCGGGTTTCCCCCAAATATCCTCACTGTGTTCAGTGTTCCCATTTCAGTGTATTTTCCAGGTTTTATATTTGAATTTGAATTCGATTTTTGAGTATATATATATATGTTTTTTGTATTTATACATTGTATATGTGAGTGTATTGTATATGAATGTGTAGGTGTGTGTCTTAGAGTATATGGATATGTATATATGTAGATATGTGTGTGTATATAAATAGGTATATATATGTGTGTGTGTGTCCCATTTCTCAGATTTCTGAGATAAACCCCCCCCCCTGTCACAGTGACACCTCACATCTCTCTCTCTATTATTCTCTCTCTATAAAGTCTATATGTAATTTATATATATATGATTATATATGTATAGTATATATGGAATATATATAGATATGTATATTAGTTTATATATATTTGAGGGTTAATATAGATATGGTATATTATATATAATTGGCTATATATATTGATAATAATATGTATGTTATGAGTATATATGGTATTATATAAGTTGGGTATATGGTGTATACATTGTAGATATGTATATATATATATGAGATAGCCTATGTATATAATATTGTATAGATATGAGTATTTATCTAAGATACCTATATATATGTGGTAGTGTCCTAGATATACTAGCCTATGGCTAATAGGGGTTGCACTATACTTGGCCTAATTGGCTCTTGAATGGTTGACCTAGGTAGCCTTGTTGACCATGGTTGACTAAAGTCAACTATAGGTCAAACCTTGACCAAATTGACCTAGAATTGACTTGGATAGACTTAAAAGGACTAGTTGACTAAGGTTTGACTAAACCCTAGACTATTAAACTAGTTGATTTATTTTGACCATATGGTTATGAGGATAGTCCTAGGTAATTTAAGATATGTATAGGGTTAAGTGGAATACTTAGGAGTTGTGTCATGATTTGTGTTAGCCTTAGAAATTGACTAGAAGTTGACCATTAGTCAAGATTGACCTAATTACCTTGTTGACTAGTCTATGTTTGACCAAAACCTTAGTTAGTCTAAGATTGACCTAGACTTTGACCTAGTTTGACCATATTGACTAATCTGACTATTATTGACTAAACCCTAGATAACTTGACTAGTTTGGCTAGAATGTTTGACCAAGAGTTGACTTTAACCTAGATTAGACTTGTTTAACCTTGTTTGATCTTGTATGACTTAGTTTAACTTCTTGTGACCTAGTATGACTTGATTTGACTTAGTTTGACTGTAGAGTTGACCAAGTTTGACTTTGACCTAGATTGGCTTGGAAATCATGTAGATTTATTGTATCTTACATTTATCTTATTTTAGACATGTCATAACTATATTGCTCTATTTTAGGACATTGTGACCCTGGTACAGACATCTGATATTACACTACTCTTTTCAGAGTATCAGGCGAGTACATTCTCTGATAGTTCTCTCATTTATTTGTCAATTACTGTATTTCAGTTCTAGTTAGTTCTATGTGATTCTCTGTATCAACACGTATGATATTTCTGGATTCATGTATCGACACATACCTTACTTGTTGGCCTCTATTATTGGAGTCATTGGTATCATTCCGGAATCATTTCTGGAATCATCATGTATTGGCCGGACTCATCTCGATTCTTTTGTCGATTTTGGATTCACTTGCTGGACGGGGAAATATTGAGTAAGACATGTAGCATACCCCAAATCCGAAATCTTCCACTGGAATCTACCGAAAGCATAGCCATCTCTTGCCCGATCAGTAGAGATGTGCCTGATACCTACAGCCGTTTACATGTCGACCTCGGTATTTTAAAACACACTGTTAGATCATAGTTGGACTCACCCTGGATTCATTGATCACTGTTGGACTCATCTTGTACCGAAATTATCTGGTATCAGATTATATGGACTGGACTCACACTGGGATTACATTAGACTTATATTGTACTGTCTGGACTCATACATGTTATTCTAGTTCAGTTAGCTTTTATTACAGTCTTCATTGCCATGATTCTTCTCTTGTTTTAGTTACCTTTCTTTTCTTGTATCTTACTGTTTCTCTATGCCATCATTACCTGTATAAAACTGCCATGCTCATCAATAAAACTGTCTATAACTGCTTTATAGATTATTTACTTGGGTTTTTCTAGATGAGTTGTACTCGTTCCCGTCCTGATTGGACCTGTTAAAAATATTACAGATGATAATCCTGAGGACACATGCCCTACTTACCATGGACCTGGCGAGGGATTAGCTATCTTTGGTCTCGACTCCCAGGAGTGATTCAGGAGATTAGCTAGTAGACTACTTTAGCTTTCTTGTTTTGACTTGTTGTATTAAAGTTAAGATATTGAGTTTGTATTAAGTTTGTTTGAGATGATGTATTATTTTAGTAGTTAGTTGTTGTTGTCTTTAATTCCTTAGGTATACTTCTGTGTTTTCTTATCGTGTTTTAGACTGTGATTGAGTATATCCTATCCTTTACTTGTCCTCCATTCGGAACTGATATCTGGACAAGTACTTTATATTCACTCCATGAGATTAGTTAGCAATCTAGGACAGCTTAATACCGCCGATACTGCGACGTAGGCTGGACGTACCCACTTCTCGTGCCCCTATACAGGGTACGGGTCGTGACAATTACATTCTTGTTCATGCTTCATATATTTAGTTTGCTAGAATCAGTACTTGTTTCCGTCCTGACAGGATAACGTTGTAGGTATTCTTACTGAGGAGGAGTTGCTCTGTGACTCATATTATGGAGATACTACCGAGGACCAGGCTTTGCCTTACGAGGATGTACCTGCGGGGAAAACTCGTCTAGTTTGCGTAGTTGCTTGGAATACTTAGTGTAGTCATGTATTAGACTACATATTTTATAACTGGACATGTATCCAGTTTTATATTTCTGACTTGTACTTGGACTTATTACTATATGAGACGACTTTTGTGTTTGGAACATTTATGACTTTTATTCACTTATAGAACTGTTAGCACATTTAGTCTTATCTTGTTATTTCTAGAACAGCTTACTACGCTTTATCTCAAGCGTAGGCTGGACATGACTCGACCCGGCCCAACAATTTGGGTAGCAGGTCGTGACACATACAATAAGTCTAAATATGTGGGGTGCTTTGTTGAATTTCTAAAAGATACCAAAAAGAATAACAATGATACGATATGATAATAAGTTTGTGATGTATGCTGGATGTCTTATGTGTGGGATTCGTTGAAGTCAATTGTTATGCAGCAATCGACCGTAGGTGATAGCATGGTATGTTGGAACAGAATGTGCATGGATTTCAGTAAATGGAAATCGATAGAATCTTGAGTCGGTATTTGTGGTCAGCATAACCACTGCATGATGGATAGTCCATGTTGGACGTTGGTTTGGTGTGAGGGAGTATTGTGTCGGGAATGGCTTGAGCTCTGAGTGGTATATTACATATACCCTCGTCGTGATAAGATGTCCCTTGACCCTTGATGTGTTTATGATTTTGTGATTGCTTTACCTATAAGGTATTGGGTGGTATCAAATCGTAGCTGAACTTACGATTGATACATGACGGCTAGGTGTGTCCCCTGATGATTAAGTTCGAATGACCCGTTGTAAGATGTTGATGTGTTCGGGTGAACCATCGCTAGACCTTGTCAGTTAGCATTATGTTGGGTAAAAAGAGAATTGAGAATATGAAATGAATACCTTGGTTGGGAAGGAAACGAATTTCAGATTCAGGCGAAGACTTGGATCAGTTGGGTAAAAGGATTGTAGGCTTGGTAACAATAGTGTGGTGTTGCCATCGAAAGATTTTACAAGAATAACTAGGGACCGAATATTGAACGATGTTGGAATTGAGTATAAGGAAATTGTATGTTGGATATCGACAGAATTGATGGTGATGTTAGACGCTTTTCGGAATGTTGCGAATGATTTAGACGATGCAGAGGGAGTTGCATCAATGGCTGAAAAGATTGAGAATGGGATTGAGGAATAGATGATCTTAGCACGTGGTGCAGTGTGCTTGAGAGAAATTGATGTCCCGAATTAACAAGTTATGACCCTTGACTATTTTGAGGCATAGAGGATGGGTACTTGTCCCTTAATGCATGAAAGAGTAGATGTTCCTTATGAGAGTTGAAGGGCTGGAATACAAATAAGTATCGAGGTGTAGCGATATGTAATAGGCCATGTCGGTAGATGATGTTGTCGCATGAATAACAAGTTGGGTGGAATATAGAATTGTTGGATTATGACTTAGCTAATGAGTTATGTTATATCCATTAAGATGACCAATATACGAATGCTAGATGATTGGTGCTATAGAGATTGGATCGGTGCATGAATAGTAAATCTTCTTATGAAATCACAAGGAGATGATGCAAAATGAATACTGATGGTTAAAGTGAATTACTAAGAGATGACCATGTTGGTGCTAGAAAATTTATAAATGATGCCTCGGAAGAAATATGATTGTGTAGTTGCCTTGTTTTATTGGTTAAGAGAGTACGGACCGTATCGATGATCTAAAAATATAGGAAACGAATGTGTCGCAAAGAGACCGAAGGAAAGAGATCATAAGTGATAAACTATTGAGATAGCAATATCGGATGATGACTCGGAATAGTTGCCCCGATTGAACAGACAATTTGACTATGATATGAGGATGTAAGTCGGATTGAACAAGTGATGCTATGTCTATGCAAGTGGAAATTGAAAGTTCGGATATCCGATTGATAAGTTTTATATGATAGCTTCGGGAGTGATCATATGGATTGTTGGACAGAATTATCGGATAGATTTTGTCGGTTGCGGGTAAGTCTAGAATGATGGGTATGGCCCGAGTATGAGTACGGGTAGAAAGACTTGAACCTAGAATGTCGGTTGGTTGCCTAGAGTGTTGGTTGGTTGCCTAGAATGTCGATTGGTTACCTAGAGTGTCGGTTGGTTGCCTAGAATGTTGGTTGGTTGCTTAAGTTTCAGATTCATTAGCTATGTTCTTCAGTTGTTCGTGTTGGGAATAAGTTCATAAGTTTGGGGTGGTGTCCATGTCCCTAAGTTGGTCAGACCATAGAGTTGCCCCTATGATGAGAATTGGTTGCCTCTAAGATAAGAGATAAGTATGTCCCTAATAGCTACTCATCTCATATAAGCTAGCTGAATGTTTGGTTTAGCTTAGAATAGCTGGCCGTAGAGACTTGACTGAATGCTAAGTTGACTGTTGGAAAACCGTAGGATGTCCCTATTGATGTTGCATGAGTGTAGTCGGAATGAGTAAGATGTGTCGGAAGGTAGACTTCGGAATAGAATAAAGATTGGAAATCTTGATGTTATAATATTGGATGGGATGACGGATCATGTTGGTTTCGAAATTTGGTTGCCTTTGTTGAAATGTTGGGAATTATTAAAGCTGGTTGGATTGGTTGATTAATATTGAGCTGTGTAAATTGATGGTATTGTCTTGAGACAGTTGGGATAATTTCATTGATCGGATCAGAATTGAGGATAAGTGTAATGACAGAATGGGATGGTGCATGTAGCCGAGATCGACGAGAGCGAAGGTGAATAGGAATGACCCTCGGGATTGATGTTGCTGGGATATGAGAGTTGCTTATGCGAGAGGATAATATGTTGGCTCGATCTATACAGGAAAATGTTACTATAGTGCAATGATGGTACAATTTGATGGATAAATCATGATCGAGAAAGTTACGAGTGCAAACAAAGTGTATGGATGCGAACGATGACGAGTATAAGATTTGATCGACGAGAATCGGGGTATCAAAATAAAATGTGGCAATATGATTTATCAACTTTGGTGACATGGATGACAATGAACTTGAAATGAATACTTGATACAGCTAAGTCTGAATACTTTGGAAAACGTTGGGATCGATTATGGAAAATTTATCGAGTTAGAATTGGCAACATCTATTGTCTTATTAGTTGGTTGGAATATTGAATAAACAAGTAGAATTATACGAGATGCTCGAAGAGAATTACTGATGTTCGGAAAAGGAAGGTACACCGTAGCTCGTTCATTTTCTCTATCACTGAACTTGGCTGAAGTGCATGTATTTCGGAGACGCCTAAAATATGTGTATGATTCCAACTAAGTGATATGCAGAATTCAAACGAAGCCACGGGAAGGATTATCGTGTGCAAAAGAATTGTACGAGTGTTGGAGGAAAGATCAAAGATGGTAAACTATTTTGAATTAATTAGGATGCTGTAACGAGATAGTATATTACTTGAAATCAATCGAGAGATTGCGAAGAAATATTAAATAGTGCAAGTCGATCATTGAGAAGTTTCATGAAAAGTCGGTTGAAGTTTTGGGGATGAATTTTATTTTAAGTTTCGAGGACGAAACTTTTTCTGAGTGGTATATATTGTAGTGCCCCGACCCGCAAGATGCCTTACGATGAATAGTTGGTAACACATATATTAAGACCCAAGAACTGGGCAGTGAGTATGCTTGATTACGTCCGAATGAATGTATGCTAAATAGATGCTAAGTCCCAAATAATTGGGCGATAAGTACATTAAGTTGGTTAGAAAGATGTATGGTGTCAAAGATGTGGCAAAGAGATTGGGTAACAACATTCTATTATCCTGTGCCGATGTAGAATGTTGATTTGACTAAGATCCTGGATTGGGCAGATGATAATGTGAGCATTGACTCAAGGCAAGATGGCAATGCAGATGAGAAAGATGGATTATTACTTAGTTTTTCTTAGCATGCATTATATGTTTCTTCATAGATAAGTTGCATATAGTTGTATGGTCATGGATAACTTGTCGACAAGGTGTGGTTCCTCGAATGGTATTCCTGGGCCATGGAACCCGGTTCGTCCTAGGAGGAACAAGGATGGTGTCGACGTACTGATATCGAGATTGCAGGACTTGCAGTGGGGGCTTGCTACCGCCCACTGAAAGGACGCTGAAATCCCTTGGTGCTGAAGTAGTAGCACGGTATTTCGAAAACCTCCCATGGATTCGCACCCTATTTCGGAGTTAGCCATTCGCCAAGATGATCCAAGATTGCGTGTCGCCAGTGACCTTCATATAGATAGGTCCGGTGCTAATGATGTCTTATGCAGACAGAGTAAGTTATTACTCAAATACAGGGAAGGATGTCGGCTGTTGGTAAGAATCACCTGAACGGTGATGTTTATATTGAATCATGATATTGTTCCTAACAATGTCTTGTGCAGGCAGAGTAAGTATTATAAATGTACATGGATGGCTACACGACCGTGGGTAAGAATCACCAAAGGGTGATAACAGTATGCTTTAAATTATGTTGGCTATGAGATTTGCATACTTTACTTCTTGTCGGCTATAACATGAAATTGATCCTAAGGCAACGAGAAAGACCATTGTTAATAATGTTCTGTAACATGATTACTTAGTGTTGTCTTCTTAGGTGAGTTGGGCCAGCACCGCTCGCCAGTACATTGATGATGTACTGACCCATGTTGTGGGCAATATTACAGGTGTTTGCTTGGGAGAAATCCTGTGAATCAGTGCTTGGCATCGATGAATCGGATGGGTGTGCAGAAGCTCTTCTTGCAAGATGATGCCTTCTTATATACAGGACATAATGTATGGAACAGTATAATTCAGTATACCAGTGAGATTGTAGCCAAATTGGCAAGTTCATTGTAAAGAAGTCGGTATATTCAGTTGTAGCCCAAAAGGCAAGTGTATACATTCAGTTGGCTATTCAAGAGTCTTGTAATCAGTTGTAAACTCTGTATTCTGCTGCAAGTCATGTAATCCATTATGATTATCAATAAAAAGATATATTTCTTCATATCTTGTGTGACTTCAATTTATCTGCTTGGTTTTGCTGCGTTATCGATGTTTTCTCAGAATTACCAGGAACTGTAATGGTTTTGCCTTGTACAAGTACAATCTAGACTTGTACGGCATCATGTCCAGTGGCTAGTTTTCGATCCTCCGGGATCGGGGCGTGACATAATGGTATAAGAGCACGGCTTTACGTCCTTGGATTCTTATTCGATTTATTTCAAATCAATGTTGCTACTAAGATGATTCTAAGATTGCTTCCGCGATTATTCAAAAGTTGCTTCCGTGGTGAATCAAAGTTGCTTCCACGAATACTCAAAGATGCTTCCGTGATGAAATCAAAGTTGCCTCTGTGATGAATCATAGTGCTTCTGCGATTATTCCGTGTTGCTTTCAAACTATCCTAAGTTGTTCCCTTGACTGAAAGTCCGTTGATCCTTCTAGTTGCTCACTGGGTGTTCTATACAATAAGTCTAAATATGTGGGCTGTGATATGTGTGCTTTGTTGAATTTCTAAAAGATACCAAAAAGAATAACAATGATGCGACATGATAATAAGTTTGTGATGTATGCTGGATGTCTTATGCATGGGATTCGTTGAAATCGATTGTTATGCAGCAATCGACCGTGGGTGATGGCATGGTATATTGGAACAGAATGTGCATGGATGACAAGACAACGACAATCTCTTGGGCCACCTTTCGATGGGCGTTCGAGATCGAGTACCTACCTGCAGCCGTTCGACAAGAAAAGGAGAATAAATTTATGCAGTTAAAGCAAGAGAATAAGATGGTGCGACAGTACGCAGCAGAGTTCAATAAATTAGCCAAATTTGCTGGATCGTTCTTGCCTATAATGGAGAGTCGTGCTCGACGGTTTGAAGTGGGTCTGCGGCCCTCTATCTCTGCACATGTGTCAGTTACGGAATACAAGATAATGGACGAGTCCCTAAACCACACTCTCTGCCTTGAGCGCCAATATCCTCCAGCTGCTGTCGACACTATGCATACATACAATTATAAGCGCCCTAGCCATGCAGGAGGAAACAACGTGACCAAGCGTCCAAACAATGGGCACCAAGGCGGATACCAAGGGAGGAACATGGGACCTCGCTATAACAGATGTCGCCGATTTGGACACCTAGCCATCGATTGTGAAGCTCCTGGAACTATGGTAAAAGGGGACACTTCAGTTCAAATTGTTCGGCCAAGAGACCGAACCCAATGATGCCTCAGCAGCAGCAACATCGTCCAGGAAACCAAGGACTAGTGCCTCGAGCCCAACAACCCGTGCCGCAAAATGGCCAAGATCGTCGCCCCAATGCCCAAGGGTTCGTCTACGCTATGACTCGAGATGAGGCGTTTGCCTCTGATACAGTCGTAACAGGTATATTACTTTTCAATAATAAGCCTGCTCGTATACTGTTCGATTCAGGTGCCACACATAGTTTTATATCGACAGACTTCATCGCCGAACACAAATTTTTGTTGACACTGCTAGGTCTCAATCTTAGTGTTAACGTACCATCGGGAGCGCCACTACTTACGAATTTAGCCTGTAGAGACGAAATCATCTGTATAGGTAGTCAAAAGGTCGATCTTGATACAATAGTTCTAGACATTAAGGACTATGATATCATTCTGGGAATGGATTAGCTCGGGCCGTGCAATGCAACCATTAACTGTGCCAGAAAGATGGCCACCTTTCGTATACCTGGAGTGCCTGAATTATGCTTTTCGTGTGGTGAGGCATCGCCGTCCTGCATGGTGATCTCGGCAATTTCTGTTCGAAGGATGTTGCATTCTGGATGCGAAGGCTATTTGGCGTCCATTCGGGACATGCGACAGGATGGTGCAAATGCGGATCAGACCGACGTTGTGGCAGAATTCTCCGATGTGTTTTCAGACGAGCTACCCGGCATGTCCTCCGACCAAAAAATCGAGTTCAGCATCAATACATTTCCCGATACCCGACCAATTTCTAAGGCCCTATATAGAATGGCCCCCGTCGAGCTGAAGGAACTCAAAGTCCAGTTACAAGAGTTTTTCGACAAGGAATTTATTCGGCCTAGTGTTTCACCGTGGGGAGCACCTGTATTATTTATGAAGAAAAAGGATTGGTCAATGAGTTTGTGCGTCGATTATCGAGAGCTGAATAAAGCCCCCATCCGGAACAAGTATCCACTGTCTCGCATAGACGACTTATTCGATCAGCTACAAGGTGCCTCGGTATTTTCGAAGATTAATCTTCGCTCGGGCTATCATCAACTCAAGATCAAGCCAGACGACGTACAAAAGTCAGCCTTTTACACTCGATACGGCCACTACGAGTTCCTGGTGATGCCATTCGGCCTGACAAATGCCCCCGCCACCTTTATTGATCTAATGAATCGGGTATTTTGACCTTTTCTTGATAAATTTATAGTAGTATTTATTGACGATATTCTCGTCTACTCAAAGAACAGGGCACAACATGCAGAACTTCTGCGGACCGTGCTCCAGACGCTTCGAGAGAATCAGTTGTATGCGAAGCAGAGTAAGTACAAATTTTGGCTGAGCAGCATATCGTTTCTTGGTCACATCATTTCGTCCGAAGGTATTGCAGTCGACCCGAAGAAAGTGGAAGCTGTTGCTGATTGGAAGCGGCCTACGTCTGCTAGTGAGATTCAAAGCTTTCTTGGTTTGGCGGGATACTACCGATGCTTCGTGAAGGACTTCACGAAGATCGCATCGCCATTGACTCACCTCACTCAAAAGGGAGTCGTGTATGAGTGGTCGGACGACTGTGAAGCTTCCTTCCAGGAGCTGAAGCATCGACTCATTTCGGCCCCGTACTCGCACTTCCGGATGGGCTAGAGGGTTTTTCAAATATTTAGCGATGCTTCAGGCAAGGGCTTGGGATATGTGCTCATACAGCGAGACAAGGTGTTCTCTTTCGCCTCCAGACAGTTGAAGTTGCACAAAAAGAACTATCCTACGCACGACTTGGAGTTAGCGACGATTGTGTTCGCATTAAAATTGTGGCATCACTATCTGTATGGCATGGCGTGCACGATCTATACCGACCACAAGAGCCTCAAGTATCTTTTCACCCAGAAGGAACTGAACTTACGACAGAGGTGTTGGCTCGAACTGATCAAAGACTATGACTTGACGATCGACTACACTCCGGGCAGGAAGAATGTTGTGGCGGACGCTCTGAGTCAAAAATATCTTGCCTTGCTATCCATCAACCGCAGACTACTACGGGATCTAGAGAAAATAGGTATCGACCTTCGAGTTCGATTCATGGAGGTACGGTTGGCACCACTACAATTAGAGCCGAGTTTGCTGGAAAATCTCAAGATCGCTCAGAAGGATGATCCGTACCTGAAGAAAATGTGCGAGCGAATTTCAACATGTAGTGCGACCGACTTTACGGAAGATGAGACCGGCATGCTAAGATTGATTGGCCGACTATGTGTTTCGGATGATTCAGAACTACAAAAGGAGATATTGTTGGAGGCGTATTATACGAAATATACCTTGCATCCAGGCAGTACCAAGATGTATAAGGACCTCCGTACGACCTTCTGGTGGCACAGGATGAAGAGAGATATGGCGCTCTTCGTGTCACAATGCATGGCCTGTCAACAGGTGAAAGCTAAGCACCAACGACCGGGCGGAGAGATGCAGAACCTTGCCATTCTAGAATAGAAATGAGATCACATCACTATGGACTTTGTTATTGGCCTGCCGAAGACACCGCGGAGGAACGATGTCGTCTGGATCATCGTCGATCGACTAACCAAGTCAGCGCACTTTATTGCCATTAAAGTTACTTGGAGCGTCGATCATCTTGCTCAGATCTATCTTTATGAAATAGTTCGGCTGTACGGGATTTCAGTATCAATTATCTTAGATCGGGATGGGCGATTCGTGTCACGCTTTTGGTGCAGTCTTCAGTCAACAATGGGGACCAAGTTGAACTTTAGCTCAGCATATCATCCTCAGACCGATGGCCAAACAGAACGGGTGGATCAGATTCTCGAAGACATGTTACGTCTCTGTACAATCGACTTAAAGTCAAGCTGGAACGTTTATCTACCGTTGGCCGAATTTGTATATAACAATAGCTATCATTCTAGCATCCAAATGGCGCCGTATGAAGCCTTATACGGCTGAATGTGCAGATCGCCCATTTGTTGGGATGAAGTCAGAGAACGGCAGATACTCGGCCAAGAACTGGTGGAGCAGACCGTACAAAAAGTTAAATTGATACGGGAGAGATTGAAGATAGCACAAAGTCAGCAGAAGAGCTACGCCGACACACACCGACGGGCCCTTAAATTCCTGGAGGGCGATCACATGTTTCTGAAAGTCACGCCTATACGAGGAGTCACAAGATTTGGAGCTAAAGGAAAGTTGAGTCCAAGATTTGTCGGTCCTTTCGAGATATTGAAGCGAGTCGCCCCAGTAGCTTGCCAGATTGCATTACCCCAACACTGTCGGATGTACACAATGTCTTCCACGTCTCTCAGTTGCGAAAGTACGTGCACGATCCGAGACATGTGGTAGACTTTGGTCAGCTGAATCTGCAGGCATACTTATCGTATGTTGAAGAGCCTGTGCAAATCATGGAGCGCAAGGATAAACTGCTTCAAAATTGTGCCATCTCTCTCGTTCGCGTGCTCTGGAAGAACCATGCGGTCGAAGAGTCGACCTAGGAACTGGAGTCGAGATGAGGGAAAAGTTTCTTCTCTATTTTCCTAGCGGTAGGTTCTTTTTTAAGTTTCGAGGACGAAACTTTTTCTTAGTTGGTTATGGTGTAGTACCCCGTCCCTACATCGTACCCCTTCTCCGTCTATGGAGTGCGCGAGAAAGGAACACTGTCGTTATCGATTTGGTCGGGACCGATAGGTCGGGATCGATCGAATCGGTCGAACGGGAACGATTGAATTAAGATCATTTTCTCGTTATGGAAAGGCTTCTTCGGAATCAAGTCCATATTCAGCGGGTTGCGCCTCAAGGATAGACTCTGCGGCTGAGTCGGGAGAGACCTTCCGTTGCTTTATTTTTCACGCCGCACTTGCGTTGGTTTTGGCTTTAGTTTTCTGAATGCGTTTTCGTGAATGTTTTCGTGGCTTGCGTTTTGAACTCGCATTTACATATCGAACTCCTTGAATAATACAATGTTCTAATCAGTTGCTTGTAGGATTTCAGGTAATCGCATAGGCGACGTCTAGCGCGACCAACCGGTTCCTCGCCTCAAGTAATACTAAGGTGAGTGGCTGACCTCCTTCACCTCAACCCTATATCTCAAAATCAAGAAATGAATCAATTATAAAGTTATCACAATGATACCATAAAAATGTGCCTTAAATCACTCGTTAATGTAGCACGGTCATGGACAACTTGTATACAAGGGCATTTTCTTCGGACGGTATTCCGGGCCACGGGACCGATCCGGACTAGGAAGAAACACGATAGCTATGCTGGATTGTACCACGGGTATTCGGTGCTCCTTCAACGGGGCTCGCTACCCGCGTTGAACGCGCACCGTCTAAACCAAGCTATGTCCAGAATGGTTTTCATGCCAGTGACCTCTGAAATTATGTACTAGTTAAACTTATGTTATACAATATGACAGGGAAGAACATGGTAAGTTTTATATTGTACGACACGCTATGCGTGGCTAAATTCTAGCGTAAATTCATCTTATTTATGTTCTATCAAACTGCTTGCATGAAACTGACTAGGATGGCTAGAAAGATTACTAAAACAAGTTGTATGTTTTATCTAAATTCTTGAACCAAATGAGAGCATGGAAAATAATTAGCCACTCGCCAGTACACGTTGATTGTACTGATCCTCGCTCTCCACAGGTGCTATACATCAGGAGGAGTGTGCCGCGTGACTGAAGGCAGCGCTCGTGTGTTTTGAAGCTTCGTCCGTGCGTGCGAAACCTTGACTCAATCTCTTTTGAAGACTCCGCAACTGTCCAAGATGAGATGTCTAGACTCTTCCCTATCCCAGGTGTCTACATTTGATTGTAAAGGGGTGCTATGTATGGAACGACTATCTCATCAATGTTCATTTTGTAATGGAGTCAGTTTGCAGCCCGTGCGGCACCTTGTATCGAGTCTGTAATATGATGTTCATTATCAATAAAGCTTAAGTTTTCTTCTATATAATGTGTTTAATTTACTCTGCATATTCTCTTGTTGTTGTGTTTCGGATAACCTTATGACTATGCCTTGTGCGATCGTAACTTAGGTTCGCACAACATCATGCCCAGGGGACGAATATCGATTCTACGGAATCGGGGCGTAAGGGACGGTGTTGTAAATCATATATTTGCAAATAAGTAGCTACCCTTATTCAAATACACACAAACCCTAATCATGTCCTTCTTTATATATATATGTTAATAAGAGAAGCCCCTGATCGATTTTTCAGCTCCAAAATATTCTTTCTTACTTCCATAACAATGTTTTCATACATATTATCTTTTAGGAGAATATACTCACCAAACACAACAATATAAAATTTAATTCCAATGAATTTTGATGCAAAAATATAGGGTTCACACATATCGAGTAATAAATGCAATAATTTTTTTTCCGAGAAAGGTAAAAAATACTTAAATTAAAATTTATGAGGAGTTTCGCTAATGAATTGAAATATGTTAGTTTTTTTTTAGTTAGAGCGTGTATATTCCAAACTAGACTTTCACTCTTGCAAGTCAATTCGGATTTGAAAATTGCATGCCATGATTCTAAAATCTAGTGTTAGTCGTTTGTGATTCAACGCGGTTGTCAATTCGGATTTGAATTTTTTTCTTATTAAAATTGCACATGGAATTATCAAATACGTCTTATTGGTATATTTATACTCAAACTCTTCTCTTCTAAATGGATCCATATTTTCCATCTCATTCTCAAACCTTTACCGTTCAAGTGAAGCATGATCTCCTCTCGACCTTCCTATTATTCCTCCAATCGAGATCTTAAAGGTGGCTCCAAACTACTTCGCCTATACATTCTTTTTTAAATTTCAATGGTGGTGGCAAGGTTGTAGGTGGGGGTAGAAACATGACACGAGAAATTGTGGACGCAGTATAGACCTTTGTGGTGGGACGACATCACAATCGTTTATAGTACTCGCGACAACAACACAACCAAGTGACAATTGTGACGAGAATACAATCAAGCGACGATGTATGTGACATACAATAAACCGACGCAGGTAGCAAACATATATGGGTGCGGCAATGTAATCAAGTGATGTGAGCGACGTCAATACATGAAGACAAATATGAACAATCATATAATTTTTTCTTTTCTTTCAAGTAGTAGTTAAAAGTATATTTTAGTAATCGTCTTGCTGTTCGTTTGGATTGATTTTACTTCTTCTAATGGGTACACAATTTCTTAGATTTTAAAATAAGGATTATGTGCCAGCCGTCCCCCCCCCCCCCCCCCCCCCCCCCCCCCCCCCCCCCCCCCCCCCCCCCCCCCCTTTTTTTTTTTGTTCATGAGTTGTTTTGGATGGAATGCCAAAAATATGCATATCTAGTGTAACTCACGATAAAACTTTTTATCGATTGTTATACAAAAGTTGGAATTTGTTATACAAAATACCTAAAAATAGTACAACGTTATGGAATACACATTTTAAACATGTATTTCTTTTTTATGGGGACATGGCCCTACAAAAAATAGAGAAAGAAATAACTTGGTTTAACGTGGCTATAAGAATATTTATCTAAATATAATTTTAAAATCGTGGTACTATATAATTTTAAAATCACTTTTATAATCGTATAACAATTATGAAACTATTATGTTTTCTTTCATAAACTATGGTGACTGTGATTTTGAAACCACTCGTGCTATGTTTTTGGAATCATGTTTGACTAACCCCTATTTAAAAAATTTACTCCCCTTTTATTTTACCCATAATTTGTGGGTTTTTCTCTCATTTTTTTTTCTTCTTCTAATAATTATTTCTCCTTTTTCCCCCCTCATATTATTATTTTTCTCTTCCTCTGATACTGGAGATTTTCTTGTCATCTTCTCCACAACCACCCGCAATTCTTCCTAAACCCTAATTTCTCAACTCTATCTCCAATTCGGCAATCCGTCTCCTTCCCCATCCTCCTCAATCCGGAGAAGAAAGAAAAAAGAAAAAAGAAGCTGAGACAGAGCTCCGGCCATGGCGACGCCCGCGCGGAAGTACCAGAAGGAGAAGATGATGCGGCGGAAGTAAGCCCTCCTCTTTCGTTCCCCATGAAAAAGAAAATAGCGATTCAGTTTTTATACGGGTTCGAGTGGGAAACCCTCGTTTATTCGAGTTCCTGATGACAAATTTGTTGTTCCATCAAAAAGCACAAATTTTGACCACTAGTTTAGAATTTTTTTTTGGGGCTAAATTACAACTTGATACCCTCAACTAT
>JANAVB010024873.1:0-43946 GCA_029216955.1 Iris pallida
TTGATACCGCAGCGGAGGAAGCAGAATGGCTTCAGGGGCTCATGTATGATCTTCCAGTGGTTGGGGCGCAAATACCGAGGATACCGATAAAATGCGACAACCAGACGACTGCGGCGTGGCATCAAATGACATCTTCAACGGAAAGAAGAGGACTGTGCGGTTGAAGCACAGGGCAGTACACGATCTCATCAAGAGGGGTGTTATTGCAGTGATTGATGTTCGGAGTCAGGAGAACCTGACGGATCCGTTCACCAAGGGCCTCAAGCGCCAGCTGGTCGATGACACAACTTGTAAAATGGGCTTGAAGGCATTCTGATATTGTGTTATTACATTCCTATACCATAAAGTTTTATGCTATTAGTTCAAAGAGAAATCTACCAGGCATCTAGCTTTTGGTTCAAGGGAGGACTATTAACCAGAAGAATATCAAGAACGGTGGGTACTTGTCCTTTGTGACATGGAGAGGTTACGAACCTACAACCACTGTTGTCTACTGTTATTTTCTGCGGAAAACGGATCTTGTGGGAAGGTTGGCTTAAATGCCTTAATGAGTTCTCAGGCAGAGTGAATGCCTGAAAGTGCTTTACAAGAAGCACGGTAGCGTAGCACTACAAGGAGTGTAACTCCATGCTACAGTGAGGTGACTTCACCATGGGGTTCCCAGGTAGGGGTAATGCATCGGCTTTGCAAGCCAAGTCACAGTGGCGTAGCACCGCATATAGGCAGGTAGCCTAATGTTGCATAATCGTAATAAAGAGAGGTAGACAGCACTACAAAGAGGACGATGTCCTCATGTTACAGTGGCATGACACCACGAAGAGGTACCAGGTAGGGTAAAGCCTCGGCTTCGCGAGCCATGTCATAGCGGCGTAACACCGCACGAAAGCGCAAGGCTTCATGCTGGGCAGCTTGACACTACAAAGAGCTTTTGACCTCATGCTACAGTAGTATGACACTACGATGAGGTACCCAGGTGGGATAAAGCCTCGGCTTTAAGCCATGCCATAGCGGCGTAGCACCGCAAAGAAGCGCAATGCTTCATGTCATGACTCTTTATAAGAACTCGCCTATAGTGTATGGACAGAGATATCAGACCGTCTCTTGAGGGTAAACTTGTAGACGTCCAAAAATATACACTAAAATCAGGCTGGCACAAGGCCTTCAATGTGCAGCCAGAAGCACAGTTGATGTCATTATGTGAGCAGCAAGAATTGCAGTTATGGTACAGAATTCAAGGCTTAGTCTATTCTTTTATCATGCTGTTATTTAACCTATGCGGGAAGATTCAAGTCGTAGCGACATCTCTGCTAATGCATGATGGACAGTCACTGTGGGGAACGCTCAACCCATATATTGAGATATGTGGGGATTGTTGGTGTTTTTGCCTTTGGACTAGAAAAGATAGTCCCACACCGGCTACAGCAAATGGTGAGTATCTCAATATAATGCATTGCTTGTGTTGAGGTGTGCACGTGAGGTGTAGTGGGGCACAAGTTTGTGCCATGTGAGAGTATTTTCCAAGAAGAAAAAAGGATTAATTCCAACAAAGATATAAGTTGATTTTTGTTGTGCGGACTCGGACTCGGACACGGACTCCAGGATGTCTCGTGCATGCACGGGAGTGTTCGGGGGTAGGCGTGGACTGTCACACTTCTATGCTGATTGTGGGATGATCTAAAATATTAAACTCTATTTTTGAGTATTGGTATTTTAGTCCCACATCGGATAGGAGAAGAGGTGAAGTCTCACTCCACTCTATAAATAGAGTCCATTGGCCTCCTTTGAAAGATGCACCAAGAAGAGAGTTAAGGGAGTCCGTAAAGTCCAGGAAGCCCGTTCAAGTCTCAAATATTGACTTACGAGCATTCCAGAAGTTCTTCGTAAACTTGCTGGTTCCTGGAAGCAGATCGTGGTGGGACGAATCTTGATTTGAGCAACGGTGATCTTAATAACCCCAGCAAGAACCTTTCCTCTTCTTTTTTCTTTTTTCTTCTCCTTCATCTGAGTTGTAACTCAGTTCTGTCCGTCAGCAACTGCGATTGCGAGGAAGAACGTGAGATTTATTTTCTGAACTCAGTTCTGTCCGTCAGCAACTGCGATTGCGAGAAAGAACGTGAGATTTATTTTCTGATTATTGTTGGTTTTGTAATCAGATTCTTATTATAGTGTTACTCTTGGATCTCGAAAAATATTAGAAGCTGAACGTTTGTTGAACCTCTAATTTCGACATCTAGTCTATCATCTTTGATCAAGTCCTGAGACTAACGTATAGTTCATGGGTTTGACTCTTGTTTAGGATATTCATCTGGAATTCTGGCCAGTGATGGTCGATTCAGAAATTAATGGTTGGTTGCTGCAGAAGCAGAGTCGTGCGAGGTGACGCTGCAATTAATCGATCATGCATGCAAGTTTGAAGCAGTTTAGTAATCAATAGTTTTGGACACCGGTGCTGCTGCTTGGCAACAACTAACTATATTTCCTGTGACATAATTGGCATCATTAGTCAGCCACTGAGTGAAGCTATGCAAATTAGTTTATGGGATATTTTGGCAAGTGCTCCAATTATAAATATAAAAACTAATAAATACTTTCACTTATTTAAAAAAAAATGCTTCCATTTATTTGTATGCAACATTTAAAATTTTAAAATATGTCTCTACTGTTTTAACCTAAAATTTGACTATTTAACACATAATATGAACATTTGCTAGTTTTCTTTTTTTATATAAGTGAGAGTATATGTTACTTTTTATATTTGTAGTGGGAACTTTGTTAAAATATTCCTTAGTTTATCCCTTGGCATCCTACTTATATTCACACCCCAAATCATTATTATTAATTAATGTAACCTATAATATACTGGTACTGTGCATCTACGTCATAGATTATTATTAGAAAGAAGTTGCTACAATTATTTTTTATATTAAAATTACTTAAAAAAGACTAAAAAAATTATATATATATATATATATATATATATATATATATATATATATATATATAGGAAGATTAAATGACAGCTTCTGTAATTACCTACCTATTCTTATTAACTTTAATGAGTAAATTTAATTAGTAACATATGCAACACGGTAAAATTGAACTTTTCTCATTATAGGATAGTATAGATTATTTCAAAACTATTTGGAAGACTAAGAAACAGTTTCTGTAATTCCCTAGATACCTCTCTCAACTTTAATAAATAAATTTAATTAGTAAACATATGCACATTATTAAATAGTAGTATATATTTGTCATTTTCTTAACCAGTATTAGAACATAAATCCATTAATGGTCACATCTTCCTTTCATAATTCGTCTTTGGCATTGCATATTCAAGTCATGCGAGGATATTCTATCCCTAGGTTTTAAAGCTGTAGGAAAGCTCAGAATATTCCCTTTGTTGGGATCCAATGCTTTTTTTTTTAGTTTTTTAGTTTTTGTCAATGTTTCAGGAACTAAGAAGGTCTGAAACTCTCAATCGTTTCCGTTGAATATGAACTTTAACTATATAATTTTGATGGAGCGGACACGGAACGGAACATTGCTGTTGCCGAATTAATTGACAGCAAAATGCAAATGAAACAAATTTACTACAAAAATAAATTTAAAGGCTAATTTGCGTTTATCCTGAATTTTATATCAATTCAGCGTTTAAATTCTGACAGAAACGTCAATTACAAAGTTTGGACAATAATTTTTGATTTTTTTTTTTCATTCTCTCATTTTTCCATTTTTGGCATGTGTCGTTTGTTGGCGTTGTACTCATGTTTAAGATATAGTAGGAAAAAAAGAAACCAGAAATAAAAATTTCAGGATCAAAACTTTTCCATTGAATATTATGACTTAAATTTTAAACTAATATAAAATTCAGATCTAAATTTAGAGCAGCAGTTTTTTACAACAGTCCTAGGAATGTTTTTTATAGTTAATTCACTGAACTCAGCTTGCACTTGTAGTCAGGGAGGAGAGAGATAATTTTTTTGGCTAGGAGGACGGTCTCGAGATCGAACCGTAAGGGAGGTGTGGTGTGTGTGTGTGTGTCTATGAAAATTCGGAACAGTGGACCAAATGACATGCAACACAGTGTGCACGTAATTCCATACGTTACTCGGGCATCTAAAAAAATACAACAACAACAACAGTGTGCACAAGGTCCCGTGCCTTTCGCCGGACATCTCAAAAAAATGATTAGCGGCATCTCGATCGCAGGGTATGTATAGGTGTGTGTGTAAAAATTGAAAATAATGGACCCAAACGACATACAACATAATGTGTACAAGGTTCCGCATTACGCATTACGTCGGTCATCTCAAAACTTAAATAATAACAACACAGTGTACAAAGTCCCTGGTGGGTATCTCAAAAGATTGATTATTTATTTATTAATAAAGTGCATATGAGGATGTTGTATTAGGGGTGAGCAACGGTTCGGTCGAACCGAACCGGTTTAAATCAAACCGACAAAAACCGAAAACCGGCCATAAATAACCGAGAACCGAACCGTCCTAAACCAAACCCGTCCAGAACCGAACCGAAATATAGCGGTTCGGTTTTCGGTCGGTTCGGTTTTGCGGGCCGTTGGACTGGGCCGGATTTTAATGGGCCGGATGAAGAAAAAATATTATTTGCCAGCAACAAAAGGCCAGTGAATTGCACAATATAATACAAATAACATCCATTTACATCCAGAAGGACAAGTGCATTGAATTACAAAAAGGCCAGTGAATACAAGTCTCCAGCAGATCAAATATACAAGTCTCCAGCAGACGAATTACTTCCATTTACATCCATTACATCCAGTATAATACAAAGGACCAGAACCGATCAAATATTCAAATATACAAGTCTCCAGCAGATGAATCATGATCGAACAAATTACAAATTACAAAATCACAATCAAGAAGAATAGTTCATGTTTGCACATCCAATGATTCCATTCCATCCAAATTCCAAACTCAACAGTAAGTCAAACCTGCATTTATACAATAACTAAAAGAAAGGCTCAGAATGTGGCTTTTATTGCGTCATTAAAGATACAATGTATGTCCCGCCAATGGCTGCAATGAGTGCCTCGCCAATGACAAAGAGCGCCAAATCATCATCGCCAATTCTAATGGAAAAGTTTAGTAAAAAATTTGAATATTAAAATCGACTATGAAGAGAGTACCTCACCAATGGCAGGCTGCAACAAGTGCCTCGCCACGCCAGTGGCTGCAACGAGTGTCTCGCCAGTGTGGCTGCAACGAGTGCCCCATCTCTACAAGCATCGACAAGCAGTATCCAGCATGTACATGTATCAATATCAGAACAAGCATGTATCAGATCATCACTCTCCCAAAAATGATGCATAAAAGAACAAGTATCAAGATTACTGAACAGTTGAAAGAACAATATGAAAATGACTGTTTTCCAGAGGACAGTCAAAGAACAGTTCAAACTTCAAAGTATCAAAGTTGCAAGTCACAGACCTAAATCGTTTTCTGCTCAGCCCTAGTCACAGAGTATAATTTCCAGAGCAGTTCAAAGAACAATATCAAAGTTGCAAGTCAGAGAGTATAATTTCCAGACCAGAACACTAGAACAGTTCAAACCTCAAAATGACAAAATGTGCAAAAACATCCAGCACTAGTAGTCTAGCAGATCAGTAACAAAATGACTGACATATTACAATAATGTGTTCCAAAGTATTACACTGATCTTAAATAGGGGCATAATCAAACCTCGCTCGTTGATGTTGATTCCACCGTTAACTTTCCCAATTCTAAGTGATAAGAATAAATCAATGAACAAGTTAAAACACAACACAACCATATAAAATAGAAAGAATGTAATAGAATATAGAAACTGACAAATATCCATTTCAACTTTGTAGATGTCCTCGAAATTCTCTTCAACAATTGAAACAATAGATCGATCAGAAGGACTCCTAAACCAATCTTGACAACAATAAGTGCTTGAGCAATTTTAGGAGTCAAAGAGCTTCTATACGCATCAAGCACACGACCACCCGTACTAAAAGCGGACTCGGAAGCCACGGTAGATATGGGAACGGCCAAAATATCCCTAGCCATCTTTGAAAGGATCGGAAAACGGAAAGAATTGAGCTTCCACCATCCCAAAACATTAAATTCTCACAGTCATCGTCGTCGTCATCTACGGTGCTCTCATCTAGGTAACGATCAAGCTCAGATTTAGTGTCGCCGCCACCTAATTCCATTTTGTGTTTCTTAAATTGGGCCTTCATAAACTTTTTCAGTTGCAATGTACTCCCCGGTTGATTTTCAGTACTAGATTGTACCCTATCAGTAGTAGTACTAGTGCCACCAATTTGAGAAGTGCTAATATTTTTGTACTCATTGAACATAGAGTACAAAACTCTTCACTTTCTTTTTCATGGAATCGCTCTTCTCCGTACCATATAGTTGGTTAAGAGCATATTCCACATACTCTAATTTATGTCGTGGATCAAGAATTGGTGCAATAAAGATAACCATATTCATTTTCTCTATGTCCCCCCAATACTTATCATACTTTTCTCTCATTTTATTGACCATTGTAGATAAGTCAAAGTCACTACTCTCCTTCGAAGTACGCAATAGAATATCAACAGATCCTTGTTAGATCTCGACAGATCCTTGTTAGATTTCGACAAATATTGCTTGAATCTCAACAGATCTGGACCAGATCTCAACAGATCTGGACTAGATCTACAAGTGAACAGATCTCGTCGTCACGAACAGATGGAAGAGTGGTGAAGGCGGAGTGAGGAGAAAGGTGGTGGTCGGAGTGGAGTGGATGGAGTGGGGCTGGAGACTGGAGAGTGGAGGGGGCTGGAGAGTCCGAGAGTGGAGGCGGTGGAGTGGACTGTGGAGTGGAGTGGAAGGAGGATGAGGGAAGGTGGTGGTCGGAGGACGGGAGGAGGAGAGTGGAGGCCGCTGGAGAAGTGGAGAGTGAAGTGGACGGCCTGGAGAGTGGAGGCGGAGCGGAGAAATGTGAGAAGTGAGGAGAGAGAGAGAAAGCTGGATATTTATGGGGGTGGGTTAGGGCAGAGGATAAATGGGTAATTTTCTTATCGGTTTTCGGGTCGGTTCGAAATCCGAATGGAGAAACCGCGAACCGACCCGATAACTGTTCAATTCCCATTAACGAACCGAAGTCCGACCCGAAAATGCAAAAACCGATCCGATTGGCTAGTTCGGGTCGGTTCGCGGTTAACGGTTCCAAAACCGTTTTCTGCTCAGCCTATGTTCTATGACATTAATGTTCCTTGTGAGTTTTTTCTATTTGCCGATGACCTTTAAATTATTGACATATCACTCATGGATGCTGATATATGAGGTTGTTGTATGACATTAATGCAGACTTACAAGTAGCAGATGTGGATATTTGCAACTTACAGAAGTTTGAAATGGCAATGATCTAGAAAAGCAACATCATTTACTTACAATTAAAGTGGTCACAATATTGAATATTCTCAGTTCAACTCAAATAAAAGTATGATTAAATAAGCACAAAATGGAATAAAAAACCGGATGAAGAGCTTAGAGCATGGTGTATATATAACAACATTGACGCAACATGACCAACAGTGTGTTTTGAGTGTTAGTGGTTTGTAGAGCAAGGCCAATTTAGGCTATTTAGCTATACGTACTATAATAGTATATGAGATGCCAACTTACACATGAACTTGAAAGAGTTGGCATTACCTAAAGATTTCCATCTAGCAATTTATTAATTAAAACATGAACAAAAATTTGAGAAATCAACAAAATAAAGAGATGCCCTAAATGACACAGGTAACATTATATATCAAAATAGATTAAAAATGAATATCAAGACGTTAAAAATCAACAAAATAATAACAATTAGTTAAATTTGTTCTAATAGAATTTAATAAATAAAATGTATATATTAAAAAAAAAAAAGATAGCAAGCATTATTAAGAAAGAATGAGTAACTTAATTAGCCAAAAAAAAAAACAGATGTTAATCTAACTGAAAACATCAGATTAAACATCCAACACCTAAAACAAAACATGCACAAAAAAATAAAAAACAAATTCTAACACCATCAATCATATCGCGGATATTGGTTTGACACTTTGACCAACGAAATTACAACAGATAATCGGGTCACATACATACGTACAAATAAATATTTGGAGGAACAAGCTATAAGAGATTAATATCTATAAGAGAAATATTTATTAAGGAAAAAAAAAATGGGGTTGGGAGAGGGGTTACGTCCTCCTTAGGGTCTGCTTGGCAATTGTAGAGGTTGCAGTTATAAGGTATTTTTAGAGTACCGGTTATGAGCGGTTATGAGGGGTCCGATTTTGGATGGTTTTTAAGTAGCGGCTTTTACACTAGTTCAATCTATATTTAGTAATTTCCTAACGAGCGGTTCTGAAATTTTTTTACACTAGAGCCGTTCAAAATCCACCGATTTGGGGTGTTTATAAAGCCACCAAAAAATACATTACACCGATTTGGAAAGTTTTTGAGCCGACCAAAACCAGTGCCTCAAAATAATTAACAAACAGAAATTTTCATAAAACGGTCGGTTCAAAACACCCCAAAACCGGTGAAAACACCGTTACCAAGCAGACCCTTAGTCTCCATTAAACTCAACCTCTACAAATTAAAACTGGCCATAAACAACAAATTGGATTAGAAGAAAATTGTTGAAAATTTTAGTTTTCTACGTAATATGCAAGAAGTCCCGAAATCACTCACAAACAAGGAGT
Source organism: Iris pallida (assembly GCA_029216955.1). NCBI lineage: Eukaryota > Viridiplantae > Streptophyta > Magnoliopsida > Asparagales > Iridaceae > Iris > Iris pallida. Next base: position 8,747 of record JANAVB010024873.1, read on the forward strand.
CGCTTTTGTCAGCTAAATTGAAGCATTATATTAACTCGGACTGAATCAAATGACGATCGAGATGCCATATGAATCAGTCGTCCAGGCTGAATCAAATGTCAATATTTACGAAGACTCGGTCTCGAAAGAATCGTTGGGAGTTAGATATGGAGTTATAATTCAAATTAGAAGCAATATAACTTTTAAGAGCATCTCCAACCCTATTGTGAGTTTAAAAAAAATGGTTGCCACATAGGAATGACAACCATTTTTTCCAAAAGTACTTCTCCAATGCAAATGTGAAACAAAGTGTGGAGTTGACATGGCAATGACATGGCAAAGACAATGTGAAGTTGGTTGTCTAGATCTAGACAATGCACTTCACAATGTCTTTATGTCCACATCATCATTTGTGAATAAAAATATTTATAAAAAAGAAGTAGAAGAGTAAAAGTTGTCTTGGAAGTTGTAAAAAATATTTGTATTGTCTTCTCAATACTTTTGCATTGGAGATGACTTTTTAAACCCATTGTCATTTGTGAATATAACCTTGCCACCTATACAAGACATTGTCTTGTGCCTCATGCCAAATAGGATTCACAACACAAAACAAGACAATAGGGTTGGAGATGCTCTAACACATACAGATCGGGTTCAGAGGTTAGTCCGACAAGATTTCGGACTTGGACAACTCCTCTGTGCTTTGGACAATTCTTAACATCCGTGCAATAGATTGGGGTTGCGGATGACCAGTTAGGACATAAATAAATGTCTCACAAAAATTTGAATCAAGGGACAATTCCAACATTAATTTCGACTAAGACAATCCAATCTCGTGGACCGAACTTAAATATAGAGAGGTCTTTCATTTTCATTTGTATGCATCTACGTTTACTTTTTCTAACTTTAGAAACTCAATTGCAGGTTTTTTTTTTGCGGCAATTAGATGTGCCAGGTGGGCTATATATATAGTATAGTTAGCAACCGCAACATTAGCATTAGAACTTTTAATAATCATTGATAATGTAATAGAATATAGGCTACAATGTATTGAATGGTTTATGTAGCTAGGCTAAACTCCAAGTGCGAGAATTTGGGCAAATTCTATAAGAGTTTGATGTGAAAGATTATATATTTAATCTCAATTACATTACATGATAAACCAAACATACGAATGAAATTGATATTGCGTTACATGATTTGATTACATGTTTCAACCAAACATAGTAATGTAATTGTAATTTCATTACATTATAAACTCAATTGCATTACAGATTCAATTCCATTACGATTACATTACGGTGAACGAAACACAACCTTAGTATCTTGTGCGTTTGTCATTATGCTTAATCAAAAAGGTTTAAAAATATTTATATCCTATTAAACATTTTTTTTTCAAATAACAGTGTATTGACGTTGCGGGTCATCATGATAGGATCCCAATTTTTTTCTTTCCATACAAACTTGATTCATGCCTACTTCTCGGACAAATTTGAGAATGTTGGGATCTAGTCTAGATTCTAGGAGTCTGAAAGGCAGTCTGGATCATGAGTTAGACATGAGTTATGTTGAGAACATATCGAGTTTGGTCCGAATTTGATTCGAATTCTGCCAATCTCGAACACAACTCGATAGCCTCGGCCGAACCGAATTCGAACTGAATTCGGTCAATGTTTATTGTCGACGAGCTGCACTAGTGAGGGCTCCAAAATTTGCATTCAATGACCGTGTCATCAAAATTTGACCTACATGATTGGTGCTGAACTATTTAGGATTTTCTATGGCCTAAAATATGTTTCTCAGTATATATATATGCCTTGAGGGTAGAGGCACAAGACAAGCACAAATGGGATATTCATGGTGCTAGTCCACAAGAGATCTAAGAAAAAGTCCGTAATTTGCTCTTAGGACTCGCTGAGATAGTCGGAAGAGGACATCTGTCCGGAGAGTCGTCTACTTCATTCATGGAGATCACTACAAATTAGGATGAGTGATTTCAGTTGTAATCTCTCCCTCTTTTTTCTTGATTTAGATAGTGAGGGAGTTGAACCTTTGACAAAATGTTCAAAATATTTGTATTCAATATTGTATCTTTTATAAAGTCATAAAGATTGTGATTTGTCTAGGTGAAATAGTCACCGAATTATATACTGTGTTGTATATGTCTTGACGCTGTTAAAAGTTGATTCATTATCTTCAGGTGGATTATCATCGATTTTGCGACTACGTTTCCGCAAATAACATTTAACAACTCTATTTGCATGGTTGTTTTCGTATGCGCATTAGTCGTTACTGAAATAAGTAACCACCACTAACAAGCTTGGTGTACTGTATATAGAATAATAAATTTGTTGTGAAACCCTTAGATATTCACCATTATGTCATGAGTTACACATGACCCTTGGGATCATGTAACTCATGACCCTTGGGTTATGTAACTCTTGACCCTTGGGTTGTCCCTTATCACTATATATATGGCCCTTGCCATATGATGAAAGGATATAAGAAATATACTATTCTACAATATCTCGTCTCCCTTCAAACACGTTATCAGCACGATTGCTGAAGTAAGGAGAATCGACGTCCAGATCTCGACGTCATCCTTCTTCTTTTTTTCCTAGTCGATCCGACCAGAGGCTGGTAACACTTCTTAAATTTTTTTTTTTTTACAAATTAATTGTTTGAATGGAAATTAGCAATATATATATCTAACAATCTAAGAGTGATATTCTTTATATTGCTACTCTCCAACAAAAATAGTGTTACCGAATTTTGCTTAGCAACTGCCTTGCAACATTTTACAACATTCTGTCACTTAAATAAACATTTTGTGTCTCACATAACATTTGCCTAAATTTTGCTCACTGTTAGTTCTCTTACCATATTTGCTTCAATTACTATTTTTCTATTAGCATCTTTGCTTCAAAGTAATAGAAAATTTGCTTACTGATAGAAAATTTGCAAATTTGCTTCTGTTACCATCTCTACGTTGTTGTCAAATTATTTCGGATTAGAACTTTTGTTAAAATATTTCGGTTCTGTTAAGAATATCAATTTTTGATAAGTCACGACAGAGTCTCTCATTTTCACTACATACAATTTACTGACATCATGTGTATCTATTTTATCCAAGGTTTTCTACTTGCTTATGGTACTGGTTGTCAAGTATAGCAAAGTATGGTATAACTATTACAACATTCTTGTAATTAAACAGAAGGAAGTCCAACAGTTTTTTAAGTTAATTAGAGTGGAGGATAAGTTCAATAATGAATAAACTGAATGCTTTTAATTCTTGTAAAACTGTTGTTCTTAATTACAAGGAATAAGTTGAATGCTTTTAATTAAGACCAATAGCGTAAGACCAGCCCAATAGGTAGGTTCCAAAACGCTTTATATACAAGATTAATTTAATTTGCATACTTACTGTTCTGTGTACATCTCATTAAAAAAAAATATTACTTACTGTAATATTGACAGATTGAATATTAGCTTCCGGACAGAACTGTTTTATTAAACACCGTGGTATTTTTATTATAAGCTCTGTAACATTTATGATTATGCATAAATATTTAATTTTAATTATGCATGTTTTTCATATGATAGATAAAATGACCAAAATAGCGAGTGTCGATTTCGAAGTACTAGATGCTGCTGGAAAAAATTATTTGAGCTGGCACGTGGACCTGAAGTTCCACTTACGTGCCCAGGACTTATTAGCCACAATTTCAACTCCTCTTCCATCGGCTCCGGCCACTGGTACGGAAAATACAGCAGACACTGCTGTGGTTGTTTCTACAGTGAAAGTCTCTGATATAGATAAGGCGAAAGCCATTATCTACATCAGGAGATACATTGATCGGACCCTGAAGGCCGAATACCTCACTGTAGAAGACCCAAAGGAATTGTGGACTGCACTGGAGGACCGCTATAAACATCAAAAAGATGTAATCCTCCCACGTGCAAGGTATGAGTGGGAAAACCTTCGACTTCAGGACTTTAAGTCCGTAGCTGAGTACAACTCAGCTCTCCATAATATCACCTCACGCCTGAAGTTGTGTGGTGAAGAAGTCTCGGAGTATCGCATGTTGGAAAAAACTTATACATCCTTCCACGAGAAGGACGCAATCCTCATGCAACAGTACCGTGAACGAAAGTTCACAAAGTACTCTGAATTGCACTCCACCCTAATGATGGCAGAGCAAAACAGAGAACTTCTCTTGGCCACTCATAACCTACGTCCTGCAGGCTTAGCTCCTCTCCCAGAAGCTCATTTTTCTTCCAAGAAGCAGAAAAAAAATAAGATCAGATCTAACATGGGGAATGCCCATAAGAGGCCGGCCAGAAGTCCACCCCAGAACAACTTTCATCCCCAGAGCAGCAAAAGTGGGACAAAGAAAAAGTGGAAGAAGACCACAGAACTGATGTCCATTCCCAAGAAAAATTGGGAGGACAAATGCCACAAATGTGGCATGACTGGACACTGGTCCAGAAACTGTCGTACCCCGCGACATCTACAAAATCTGTATCAAGCGAGCCAGAAGTCTCAAGTTGAAACAAATCTGGTAGAAAAGCAGCCGTCTACTCAGTTCTCGGCGGAAGACTTCGAGAACGACGACCTACTCGACTAGAGCCACTATCTTATTTCATGCTTTTAAAAACTTGTTGCCGCATTTTCATATTATGCTTCTCTTTTAAATTTCCTGAAAAATAATATTTATTCTTACATTTGACAAAGAAAATTTTACGAAGTCTCTCCGAATAGGCTCACCTATTTGGGTATGATGTCAGAAAGAACTTGGGGCTTGGTTCTTAAGAGGTCCCCGTGACCCTCCTCCCTCATTTTTCCGCCTGGTCATATTCACGTAGAGCTACCGAAAGGGGATGACCGAATATTATTATTTTTTTTTTTGCTCAAATTGTATTTATAAATTATGCATTTTTGCAAGCAACTTATTGACCTCTCTATATCGGTCCGTCGATCGATATAAGAGAATTTCTTTTAAAACAAAAATTGTATTTCAAAACTGTTGTTTTAATTACGATGGTTTATTTTTTTTCATAGATCTATAGATGAAGTGTGAATGCCTTGTGGACAGCGCCTCGACGCACACAATCCTTCGAAAAAAAAAACTATTTTTATAGCTTAAATGATTATGACGATCCTGTTATTACGATATCAGGACTATCAAACATAATAGAAGGATCTGGTGAAGCAATTATATTGCTCCCAAATAAAACAAGACTAATAATAAAAGATGCACTATTCTCTCCAAAATCAAATAGGAACCTCATAAGTTTCAAGGACATTTGTTTAAACGGATATCACTTAGAAACAAATGAAATAAATGAGGCAGAATATCTGTATGTTACTCGTCTAAAAGATGGTTCAAAAATTATCTTAGAACGATTCAAGGGACTCCCGTCGGGTCTCTATCATACTCATATTCAATCAACAGAAGCTAACATGATTGTGCACCAGAAGTGTCATTCATCGCCAAAATTTAAACTTTGGCATAATAGACTGGGTCACCCAGGATCAGCTATGATGAAACGAATCATGAGCCAATCCAGTGGACACAACCTGCAGAACCTGAAGATTCTTCAGAAGTATGATTACTCGTGTCTACCTTGTTTTCAAGGCAAACTTATAACGAGACCATCCCTTTGAAAGTGGGACTAGAGTCTCCTAGCTTCTTAGAGAGAATTCATGGAGACATTTGTGGACCTATTCACCCCGCAAGTGGTCCATTTAGGTACTTTATGGTACTTATAGATGCATCTACTAAATGGTATTATGTGTGCCTTTTGTCCACCCACAACTTAGCTTTTTCTAAGCTATTGGCACAAATAATTAAGTTGCGGGCTCATTTCTTCGATAACCATATCAAAAAATTAAGACTTGATAATGCGGGTGAATTTACTTCACAGGTTTTTCAAGACTATTGCCAAGCAACTGGCATCGAAGTTGAACATCCTGTAGCTCATGTTCACACCCAGAACGGGTTAGCAGAATCTCTTATTAAGAGATTACAATGGATTGCTCGTCCATTGTTGATACAGTCACAGTTGACTGTGGAAGCTTGGGGTCATGCTATATTGCATGCCGCATCACTTATTAGAATACGACCTTCTGGAGGTCATATTCTATCTCCGATGCAGCTCGCTTATGGTTCACCTCCAAATATCTCTCATTTGAGAATTTTTGGTTGTGCTGTTTACGTCCCCATTGCTCCCCCACAGAGGACCAAAATGGGTCCACAACGTCGATTAGGTATCTATGTTGGGTTTGACTCACCCTCTATAATTAGATACCTAGAACCCCTGACGGGTGACGTATTTAAGGCACGTCTTGATGACTGTGAGTTTGATGAAGGATTATTTCCTAAACTGGGCACACAGTCTAAGAAGCCAGAAGCTTCTAAGATAATTTCTTGGGACACAAAAACTTTGTCTCATTTTGATCCGCGTACAAGTCAATGTGAAGATGAGATCCTGAAGATATTACATCTTCAGAACACTGTACATCTACTTCCGGATACATTTACTGACAACCAGAAGATTGTCAGATCACACGTCCCTGCTGCCAACACGCCAGCTAGGATTGACATCCCCAAAGATGGATGCAATCCGCCGGCAGCAGAAATGGCAATACCTCAATTAAAAAGAGGACGTCCACCAGGTTCGAGAGACAAAGTCCCTCGTAAAAGAAAAAAATCCTGGAGAAATTAAGAATATCCCAACACAGGATGCTGAGCTCAGATCAGCTACCTTTCCCCTCCTAGTTTTCCCTGAAGAGGAACAAACAGGAGAAATATCATTAAATTATGTACGTACTGGAGAGGTACTGAACAGAAAAAGCACAGTCGTCGACGACGATTTTTCGTTCAATATTGCCGTTCACGTCACTGAAAATGACGATGACATCGATCCACGGTCTCTAGCGAAATGTAAACGCAGAGGCGATTGGCCAAAGTGGAACGAGGCAATAGGAGTAGAGCTGGACTCACTCTTGAAACGCGAAGTCTTTGGACCTGTAGTCCAAACACCTGAAGGTGTAAAACCTGTGGGATATAAATGGATCTTCACAAGAAAAAGAAATGAACACAACATAGTTGTGCGCTACAAAGCACGCCTTGTAGCACAAGGTTTCTCCCAGAAACCGGGAATAGATTATGAAGAAACATATTCTCCGGTCATGGATGGGAATACCTTCAGATTCCTGATCAGCCTCTCTTCTCTGAAAAGCCTAGAAATGCAGCTCATGGACGTTGTGACTGCATATCTTTATGGCAATATAGATAAAGATATCTATATGAAACTCCCTGAAGGATATAAAATTTCACCAGAGAAAACAGATAGACCTCGGGACACCTATTCTGTAAGGTTACAAAGATCATTGTACGGTCTTAAACAATCAGGAAAAATGTGGTATAACAGACTAAGTGAGTTTCTTGCTACGCAAGGATTTACTAATGATAAAGTCTGCCCGTGTATCTTTATAAAAAGGTCGGGAACAGGATTTGTTATAGTCGCCGTTTATGTTGACGACTTAAATCTCATTGGATCTCCTGCAGAGATCGCTGAGATATCTGAAAGCCTTAAGACAACTTTTGAAATGAAAGACCTAGGCAAAACAAAGTATTGTCTTGGCTTACAGATCGAACACCTAAAGGGTGGTATCCTGTTACACCAATCTACATATACACGAAGATTACTTAAACAATTCCACATGGATAAATGCCATCCCCTTAGTACACCAATGGTCGTTCGATCATTGGATGTAAAGAAGGACCCTTTCCGTCCACTGGAAGAGGGGGAGGAATCATTAGGTCCTGAAGTACCTTACCTAAGTGCCATTGGGGCACTACTCTATCTGGCTAACTGTATGCGTCCTGATATAGCATTTTCAGTTAACTTATTAGCCAGATACAGTGCAGCGCCCACAAAGCGCCACTGGAATGGAGTGAAGCATCTTCTGCGCTACCTCCAAGGGTCTATAGACCTAGGACTATATTACCCGAATAGTGGATCTTCCACTTTACTTGGTTATTCAGATGCAGGTTATAGATCAGATCCCCACACAGAGACCAGTGTGGCTATCTCATCCAACCATTCTGAACTCCTGGCAATCCATGAAATAAGCAAGGAGTGTGTTTGGCTTCGCTCTGTCATTCAGCACATTTTGGCATCTACTGGCCTGAAGACTGGTGAACTTGAGCCTACAACCCTTTTTGAAGATAACGCATCATGCGTAGCTCAACTTCAGAAAGGATACATGAAGAGTGACAAGACGAAGCACATATCCCCCAAATTCTTCTGGACGCACGACCTTCAAGAGAAGGGACAAGTCAAAGTACAACAAATTCAATCTTGTAATAACTTAGCAGATTTATTTACCAAAACACTGCCACGATGTACTTTTGTAAAGCTTGTAAGAGAAATAGGGATGAGACAACTAAAAGACCTGCAAGCCTGAAGCTTGTATAGATCAGGGGGAGTAAAACTATAGGATTGTACTCTTTTTCCTTAGGACTGATGGTTTTTCCTACTGGGTTTTCCACAGCCAAGGTTTTAATGAGGCAAACCAAGTTTACTCTGGATCCAGCAGTATCCACCCCATTAGCTTATTGAAACCTGAAGTATTTCATAAGTAGATCCAAGGAAATGGATGAATAAGGGGGAGTGTTGTGAAACCCTTAGATATTCACCATTATGTCATGAGTTACACATGACCCTTGGGATCATGTAACTCATGACCCTTGGGTTATGTAACTCTTGACCCTTGGGTTGTCCCTTATCACTATATATATGACCCTTGCCATATGATGAAAGGATATAAGAAATATACTATTCTACAATATCTCGTCTCCTTTCAAACAAAATTTATAATTTACTGTAATAAATTTATATGTACTGTTCTCTTGCAACAATACGGTCAATGAGGTGTAAAAACACTTGTCATGAATATCACTATGTATAGTTCTGGACTGTCCAAAATTTAACAGTCTTCTATGTACGTAGTTCTTTCTACCACACTATCTCAGATACTTCTACTTCTGATTTCGACCATATTATTTAATTTAAGATTTAAAGTTTGAATCTCTTTTATTCCTTCAATTATTGATAATAACTAATAAATCATGTTCTATTCAAATTAATTATTTTAGCGGACCGTTTTTACGTATGTGATAGGTATATAAAAAAAAGGAACAAAAATAAATAGTACAGTAGCAATAAGTGTGAAAATATTAATTTTCATAATTTTTTTTGTTTCGTAATAACTCGAAATGTAATCACATAGAGTGTATAAATTTGACTCCATCGTATATAACTTTGAAATTTTAGCAGGATTATCAAAATTTTAACCGTCTATGACAAGCAGAAAGTGTCACAATTCTCCCCACTTGCATGCGCAAATGGTGACATATCAATCCCATGCTTCCCCAACCTCTTTTCTTCATTCCTTTCTCTTTCCGCTATTGACCAACAACAGAAAAAGAAAAAAAAAAAATCTTCTCCAAATAGTAAAAGCCTGTACTCTTTCTTGGCAATGGCAAGATTTTCTACTAATCATCCCATCATTATCACAGTACTGTACTCTCTTCTCTGCTGTACTTCTTCTTTCTTTGTGTGTGTGTGGCTTTTCTAACCTCTTCTATCCATAGGGGCAGGGCTGGCCCTGGGGTAAGCCGGACAAGCCTTGGGGCTTGGACAACCCTTCTCTGCTAGGACAATTCTTCTCTGCTAGGGCAACCCCTTTAGGCTCAGCATAACCTCACTAAAGGGTTAAAGGGCAACCAAAATTAGCTCCAGGATAGGGCAACCTAAACCTCCGGGCCGGCTCTGCATAGGGGACAAACTCTCACCATATATATATATATATATATATATATATATAGAGAGAGAGAGAGAGAGAGAGAGAGAGAGAGAGAGAGAGAGGATCAAAAGTTTTCTCAGAAAACTCCCTAAAAATTTTTCCTCACTCTAATTCGTAATATTAATGTTAATATTAATGTTAATATTAATGTTAATGTTAATATTAAATTTTTTTATATTTTTTATATATTAATGTTAATATTAATGTTAATGTTAATGTTAATATTAATTTTAATGTTAAGTTTAATGTTAATTTTAGTATTTAATGTTAATATTAATATTAACATTAACATTAATATTAACATTAATATTAACATTAAATTACGGATTAGAGTGAGGGAGTTTTTAGGAGATTTTCTAAGGGGGGCTTTTGATCCGTTTCCATATATATATATATATATAATATATATATATATATATATATATATATATATATATATATATATATATATATATATAAGTAGAAAAATTTTGTATATTATGAAAAAATTGTAAGGTACACCCTTAAATATAATAAATTTAAGTCATAAAATTTCGTGTGTGTGTGTATATATATATATATATATATATATATATATATATATATATATATATATATATATATATATATATATATAAAAATTTTCTACTTATATATATATATATATATATATATATTTAAGGGTGTACCTTACAATTTTTTCATAATATACAAAATTTTTCTACTTTTGACGGAATCTGTCCACTTAAGACGACCAAACCATTTGATCAAAAAAAATTGACAAAAATGTTAATTTTCTGTTTTCTTTTTCATCTTCCCTCTCAGCCACCTCCTCCTCCCCTCGCGGTCAGCCCGTCGCTGCTGCTCGCCCCTTCTCCCCCCCCCCCCCCCCTCCCAATCCCTGCCTCCGTAGCAGCCGCCGCCGCTCCCCGCCCCTGCACCCACAGTAGCATCAGCCGGTGGGCGGGGAGGGGGGAGGGGGTGCGACGGTGGCATCAACCTATCCGCGGGAGGGAGGGAGAGAGAGAAAAAAGGAAGAATACAATGAGAGAAACAGTTTGATCAAAGCAATTGACCGTCAGACGAACTCGGTCAAAAGTGAAAAATATTATATATTATAGAAAAATTATGGGATACATCTTTAAATATGATAAATAAAGTGAAAGAGTTAATTCAATATTTCTCTCTATATATATTTCCTCCTCATTTAGCAAACTACTACTAACCGTCTTCTTCTCTCTCTCTCTACTTCTTTGCTTACTTTCTCTACTCTCTTACTCAGCTGCATGGACTTCATTCGTGAGCACCTCCTCGGTGGCGACTCCCTTCTCTCCGATCTCGACTTGTTCGATGCTGCTTATGCCGCCGGATGCTTCACCTTATCGGGCCCGGCTTCTCCTCCCGACACGATCCACTTCGGCTCCGACGACCACTCCCGTCGCCCCTCGCCGCCACCAAACGCGGAATGGCCGCGGGAGGCCGCGCTTGTCGGGTCGGAACCCGATAACGCTCCGCCTCCGCAGCAGCAGCAGCAGCCAGCTTGCGACGGGAGGAGGTACCGCGGGGTCCGGCAGCGCCCGTGGGGGAAGTTCGCGGCGGAGATACGCGACCCGAGCCGCCGCAGGTCCCGCGTCTGGCTCGGCACGTTCGACACGGCTGTCGACGCCGCCCGGGCCTACGACCGGGCCGCGTTCCGGATGAGGGGGAGGAAGGCGATACTCAACTTCCCGAACGACGTCGCGTCCTCCACCTCCTCCTTCGATGCCGCCCCTCCGCCAGCTCCCCCCGCGCTTCCTAAGCGGGGAAGGGATCAGGAGTCGGAGATGGAGAGGTTGGTGAAGGGGGAGAGGGCTGACGACAAGGAGGACTCGGTGTGTCCATTGTCACCGTCGGGGATTCTAGAAGGGATCAGTCTGCCGCCGCTATCGCCGAACCGGCCCATGGAATTCCCGCGGTTGATGGTCAACTAGGAAGCATAGACACACCGAAAATTGGTGTCTTGTCCGTATTGTATTATGACACGACACAGACACTCTAAAATGTATTAAAATGTACCGAAATCGTCACTGTGGTCATTTAAAGTGTGTATTGTGTCGTGTCCATGTAACACATAGTCCGAGCCTTAAGGGCACCGTGTGTGTATATATATATATGTAATTTTTTTTTCTTTTACGGAGTGCTCTATATATTCGACTTTTCAACACGTTCTTCATTTTACTGTCATAGATGAATTGATAAATTTTAGAAAGATTTGTTAACAACGAATATTAATTGTGTTGGAAAATTGAATGTATATTTGAAAGGCTTAATTTCACTTTGATATCCTCAACTATTTTCGTTTTTCAACTTAATACCCTAAATTTTTTTACTCAACAATTCGATACCCTCAACTATTTTAGTTTTTTAACTTAATACCTAAAACCCAAAATATTTCCAAACTACCCTGACATAGGAATTGAGTCGCGATGCAAAGGAAGAGAAGTACCACAGAAGAATTGATTTGGCTCTTCCGCACAGAACAAATTCAATTCAGATTCTGGTTAGTAGTTGCTGAAGAACATATTTTACAATGATTCAATGAAACAGCCGCGTCCGTAATGAAAATTTACGGTGTCAGAGAAGGATACAAGATCAGTTGAAATAGGAAAACAAGAATTCACAACCACCTCCCTTAAGAAAAGACTTATTAGAAAGCTGAAGATCCCAAAGAAACTTCTCCTCGTGAAGGAGTAAATGGCTCACCTCCTACGAGTCGTCCATCAAAAATTGTTTCTGAGTTCATGGAAATAACTTATGATCGTTCATCTCTTCCTTAAGGACGGAAATAAATCGATGTCGGTCGATGGTATGAAAAAGGAAAAGGTAAATCATCATCATATTTCATTTGTAATCTCAATCGCATGAACTCCCAAAACGTCTTATTATTACTTTTTCAAAAAAAAAAAAAGTTTTTTGAAATAATCGCCCACTGTCTTTGTAAGAGAATGTTAGCTAGCTAGTGACGCTAAAAAAATGAGAATAAGGTTGGGTGTTGGAACCTTGTCTAGGCATTAATAATTATGTATTATTAGCAATTCCACAGTTAAAATAAATGTGGAATTTCAATCCTTTCCAATTAAACACCCTTTTAATTAGAATTAGGGACTTTCTTCTTCCCTTTGCCAAAGGTTTGCAGCAAGTATGATTTCAAATTTAATCTTCCAAACCCATCTAAGGAAAATATTGCAATTGGAGTTTTACATGTTCCGGTTCTCCCAAAAAAACACCTTAGACTTCCTGGAAGTGGCACTACAACTCAGTGCTATGGATCGATACACGTTACATAGGATTCGTAATAAAACATTTATTTGACAATGCGATTGATTGCACAGGAGTTTACTTCATCAAAGGATTGAAAAACACCTGAAACACCAATAACCAGTCAATTAATATTAATTATCTTATAAATAAATAGTTTCCATCTAATGTGGAGATCGAACATAGAGACTCGGTAAACAGAATAAAATTCAAAGTCTGGTAGATGCTAATTAATAATATTTGTATTAATTTTATCAGGGCAGGAAAGGTCTACTTAGCTTTGGTTCCAGATAAGAATTGTTATTATTATTGATCACATGGAATTTGTTTTCAAGGTGATGACTCTACTTATCATGCATTAACAGTATCATTTAGCACTTTTCAACATATAAAGCTTTTTATACAACTCTCAATTCTATTTCCCCCATCAGGGGCGGAGTCAGGATTAAAATTATGGAGGGATCATGCTACTACATATTGAATTGTCATATTAATTGGACTTCAATAGCAAAAATATACTAAAAAAAAAACTCAAACAGAATGAAGAAAAAAATAAAACAAATATTTATAAATATTTGATTATGTGAGAGGTGAGATTTGAACTTGCAACCTCTAAATTAAAAATCCAAAACACTAACACTTGAGCTAGCTTATTCTTTGCAATTTAGAGAGTCAAACTAATATATATTGTAAACTTACAAAATGTTCTGTATAATAATCAACATTTTTTTAAAAAATTGTGGGTGGGTGGGGGGGGGGGGGGGGCATGTTGGACCCTATATAGATCCGCCCCTGTCCCCCATTAATTATTAATGATAACTGCACATCTGATGAGGACCGGATCAGCTGTTCCTGATCCGGTGTACCAATCCTGATCTCCCATCTATGACATCTGGGGCTCCACCGATAAAAACTAATAAAAAGGTTCATACTTTTCAGAGTCAAAATGCCAAGAAGCAAACTGTTCGTTGTGATGAGGCTTGTAGTCGGAAATCCAGACTTATTCAAAATTCTTATGTGATCACACGTCAGGTACAGAAATCTCGGTTCTCACTCTTTGTCGACTCCAAGAACCATTTATCGGCAGCATCTTACAAATAAATTTGAAAATTCTCAAATGTTGATGATGTAGTAGGGAATTGTATCATATCTTTGAAATGTATCCAACCATAAACATGTATCTTTAAGGGACAGATAATGTAAAAGACGTGTATTACTTTTCTCGTAACGGCAGATTAAATAAGGACATGACTGTACGACACAACACATGGACACGACGACACGATAATTAGTTTTGTGTCTCAAAGTGTATTTTGGAGTGTTCACACACATTTTTGCGGTGTCTTGATTCCTACAATTAACTAAAGATTTGAGTTTTTTGTCTTGTGGTTGAGAATCACAAGTACAGATCACAAAACCTATGACCCTTGTTAGCAATCACCCGAATAATACTCGTATTATACACAAATTTTTTCGTATCTTTCAGAAACGTATAATACTTGCGTACCTTTGAAAGATTCGAATCAGTACGTAAATTTTAAGCATGCGAAGTTTTAAAACGTGTTCCATGTAAATTATTGAAAAATTTTGGCACAAAAAACATGGTGGAAACCAGTTTAATTAACTAAATTTGACAACATATTTAAGAATGTAAAATTTTCAACTTCAATATTTCTATTTTTCGAATATTTTACCAATATTTATAACGTATTTTATTTGTACCGAGCATATTTATACTCGTACTTTTGTTGTCCCAAAGTTTTTTCCGTTTGCCGAATTGCTAACTAGCCTTATGACATAATCCTCAGTCATATTCAAGTTACAATTGGTTATAGTTGGCTAGTGCAATGCCGAAGGGCATGACGCGAGAATCAAACTCATAGAAGACACTTCCCCAAACAAAAACAATTTTCCCAATCTGATTTAGCAGAGTAACACCGAGGAACTTCTTGATGGATGAAATTTGAGATACATATGACACATCAAACATTATAACTCAGAAAATTCGCGTATTTTAACCAATTCAAGGTAAAAAAGGGGTTACTTCCTCGGTAAAACTGGGATAAAGTTGAGCCAAAAGATCCTAATGTAATCATAATCGCAATGTAATCAACAACAAAAAAAAAAAAAAAATTCATTTGTACATTACGATTACGATTACTGTAAGTGTACCAAACGAGGCCTAGATCTATTGTAAAGTATGATTCATAGAAATTTTACATACGATACTAGCTGTCTAGCTAGTGATGAACAAAAGAGTTAACACTGCATACCAAGTAATCTTCCATTTCTTGCCATGGGGGTCCATTTATTTCAGTTAGTAACACTAGCTACCAAAGTTGCTAACAACCCGATAATTCGGGGTATTTAATCGCTAGTAAAAAAAAGTTCCGGATATTTAGTTATAAATCAGCCTCATCTTGAAATACATTCCCCAAGCACAGAGAGACCTCAATCATAATTTCAGGTACAACTATTCATGGTGGACGCCACATAATTCCTGTAGGTATTACCTTATGTTCCTGAAACACACATGCAAATAAACATGACAAAGAAACCCATCTCGTCCGTAATGTAACCGTAATCGCAATGTAATCAAATAAAAAAAAATAAAAATCATTTGATTATATTGGGATTACGATTACATTACATTGAACCAAACGGGGTCAAATTGTATCAGCAAAGAAGATCCATCCTCATTCCCTCTCTACAGAGAATCGCGAAAAAGGAAAAAATAATAATAAGTTGAAGAAACTCAAAGACGATTCTCTAAAAGCCAAACTGAAGTAGTTCTGTATAAATTATTGTTGAGAATCAATAAGGGCCTTTTAGTCCCACATCGGAATATCGAGTATGTAGAGGAGCTAGACTCCCTATAAGTAGTGAAGTAGTCCACCAATAAAAATCATTCAACAATTATTTTCTACATGGTATCAGAGCCATAACCCTCTCTCTCTCTCTCTCTCTCTCCACAAAAAAAAAAAAAAAATCCCCCTTGCCGACCCCCCTCCCCTTGCCGACCCACGCCCCTCGCCGACACCCCCTCGCCGAACCCCCCCCCTCCGACCCACCACCAGCAGCAGCCCCCCTCTTGCCGACCCCCCCTTGCCGACCTACACCAGCAACCCCCCCCCCCCCCCCGACCACCAGCAGCCCCCCCTACCACCGGCAGCCCCCCCCCTCCGACCACCAGCAGCAGCACCCCTCCCCCTTCCCGACCTCCAACGGCACCCCCCCTTCCCAAACCCAAACCCTAGCCACCACCATGTCTAACCCTAGCCTTTCCATCTACTACAAACCCTAGCCGTCCTCTTTTTTTTGGAAAAAAAAACCCGGCGTATTTCGAAGACAGACGGCTGCCAAATACTTTATTTGCACCAACTCTGTTCCTCGCTTATGCCGTTTGGAACTAACAAATACTTTATTTGTTATTCCTTCTTCACATCGGGATCTATACAGAGACTGATCATGTCTTCTCTGGTGTCCTGACGAGTTCACTTTACATGCGCGCGCCGGTGCTGGACAAGTTAGTAGCGCATTCGTAAAGTCTGTGGCGTCGAAGAAGACGACGAAGACGACGAAGACGACGAAGTTGGGGAAGTTGCAGACTCCGAAGTTGCCGACTCCGACGTCGAAGACGACGAAGAAGACGACGAATAGGGTTCACAGTTGAAGAAGCCATGGATTCGATCAGTGGCAAACTGACGGCCGAAGAGATGAAGGCCTTGGTTGATGATATCTTATCAAAGAGATTAACCGAGACAACCCCACGTGTGATCCATACTGATGTAGATCCGTCACCTTACAAAATAGGGAAGCTGGAGAAGCTGGAGACGAAGTTGGAAGGAACGTCCAACTACTTGAAGTGGTCGCGGCAGGCGATGCGGACGCTGAAGGGACGTGGCTTGGTTGGCTATGTCACTGGCCAAGCCAAGGTGCCAGCCGATCACTCCGCAAAGGAGTTTGCTGTTTGGGAGATTGTCAACAACGTAGTGGCTGGGTGGTTGACTGTCTCATTAACCGACCAGGTGTCGGGCAATGTCAAGGCAATGGAGGATGCTGCTGATATATGGCGGACTCTAAAAGATATGTACTCCGGCTCGGGCAACCCTATGCAGATCTTTCAACTGCAAGATGAACTCGATAGGGTGGCCCAAGACGAACGTACCATCTCTGAGTACGCAGCCCTGTTGAAGAAGTACTGGTCTGATCTGGATCATTATGATCCTCTTGGGATGGAAGATGCACAAGTCGAACCGGCATTCGCAAAGTACTTTCAGACGTTCCTGGCTTAAATTTCGCGGCAGCGTATGATGAAATTCCTGAAGGGACTACACCTTGTGTTTGAGCAGAGACGGAATATCCTCCTATCCCAACCCTCGCTTCCGACCTTGGAAGAAGCTATAGCCGTCATGACACAGGAAGAAGCTCGACTGAAGTTGATGCCCAACAAGGGCTCCTACCAGGGGGAGCAAGCCGAGGTTGAAAAGTCTGCCCTTGCTGCCTTCAATCAACCTCCATCTGTGGGTGGTGTTTGCCACAATTGTGGTGACTCCGGACATTACATCCGATTTTGTCCTAAACCCTTGCGAAATCAGTCTAATGATCGAGGACGGGGGCGTGGAGGCCGACGTGGTAGTAGAGGAGGATATGCTGGTAGAAGGGGAGGACACAAAGCAAATCTGGCGGAGGACGGGGGAGAGAATCAACTGGCTGAAATAACCCCGCTTGAGCGGGAGTTCCTTGAGAAGTTGCGAGGCACAAAGTTGGGTTCGGCCAACAGTCCTGGGGCATCTTCTACCTCGGGGGATCACATCACTTGCTTTGCCCAAACCAGCACCGGTAATCCTGCACGTGCTCTTGCATCTATCCATCAGCCAGGATGGATTATGGACTCTGGGGCATCTCGCCATGTCACGGGATCCCGTGGTGCATTTCAGGACTATACTCACCTACCATTTCCGGAGAGTATTCAGACCGCTGATGGTACATCCAGCCCTGTAATGGGTAAAGGCACTGTCGCATGCACCCCTTCCATCACTCTTACCAATGTCTTACATGCTCCGTCTTTTTCTGTCAATCTTCTATCAATTAGTGCCATTATACTTGATCTTAACTGTACTGTTTCCTTTGACATTCCTACGGTAACTTTTCAGAAGAAGGGGACATGACGACGACTTGGGACTGGCACATGACATAAGGGATTGTGGTATTTAGACAGGACTGGACAACGTATTGGCATCCTTGGTAGCAGACGCACAACCAGCAGCTTTCTATCGCAGTGTTGAAGCCGACTTGCTACTCCACCACCAGCGTATCGGTCATTCCTCTTTTAAAGTTATTAGTCGAATGTATCCGTCCTTATATCAAAGGGCTAATAAAGAGAAGTTATTTTGTAATGCTTGTGAGTTGGGAAAACATACCAGAAGCTCGTATGTGAGCTCGGGAATAGGAGTTCAGCTGCTTTTGACATGATACATTTGGACATATGGGGCCCTTGTCCTACAACCGGAATTAACGGTTTTCGATGGTTCGTCACCTTTATTGACTGTTATACCCGGGTGACATTGGTCTACCTTATGAAGAATAAAAGTGACGTCCTTGAGGCATGTCACGCCCCAGAACCAGAATACTGGAGAGCGGGGGCAGACATAGCCAGCTACGTATTACGGAATGGAATCCACACCGCTATACGGTCACGGCTGTCTAGATATGTAAGGATTTTACTACAATCCATTAGTCTCTTAAGGTCATAAAATAGCCTATTATCTCAATCTCAACCAACTAATAATAGTTACAAGATGTCAGACCACCAAATACACAATAGTAAGGCGTCCCATATATTATATATTCGAAAAGATCATGAAGCTAGTCGTTACAAATGTGAGGACTAGCAAGAGTTTAGTCATACATGATCAACCACCGGGGCTTGTCAATCATGTTACAGCCCGTAGGCGGACAGTAAGTAAGTACAATCGAGCTAACACTTGCTCGTCGACTAAACGCCTCAAAAGAATAATTTACAATATTACAGTGGGAGAACAAAAGAAACCCACTCGATGCCCTGGTTACGCCTGGTGACCACCATCGGGCTGAAAAGCAGGGAGATCCTTTGGTGCTGCTCCGGTATCTGGCCATACAAAACCAGCTGGGTCAGACCCCAGAAAGAGCAAGTGCCACAAAGGAGGCTTCACTTAAGAACTAAAACCAACAAATCATTAGCATTCAATATGTAAGAAACAACAATAAGTAACACAGATTGAGGTTTGTGCACTACCAATGCACTTGCCCCAATCAGAGAAAATAATTAAGAGAAGCATTATTAACATAAAAGAACTGGAGAATCATGCTAAATAAAATATAGCTGGGCAATATATGAAGAGAAAATGAAGGTACTATTCTGGAAGCCAGGTTACAATCCTTAAACCAAATAAGGACCGAGATTGTAACCCTTCGCCTGAACAGAACTTAGTCTCTGATCATTTATTGCTAAAGGTGACAATCATTAAGGTGAAAAGGAGAGAGTATAATGATAAAGTGACAATGAAGAGTGCAATACGCTAGAGTGACAATAGAGTACAATCGTTATAGAAACAATCTGGAGTGACAATCATTCAATCATTCTGGTACAATCTTGCAATCGATCACTTCTAGACAATACTATACTGGACTAGACTCCATCCAATCAATCACGGCCAATCATTGCCTACGACTTTCTACATTAACTAACTAGGGTTATCACAATCCTAGTTACTAGCAAGATGCAATGAGATGCTTCAAGTAGTCACAGGCCCTGCAGCTATCCAGGTTATCCAGGAGAACATTATAGTGACAATTTAGAGAGTACAATACATTAGTGACAATAGAGTTCAATCATTTAAGTGAAAATGGTGGGTGCCCCACATAACAGTGGGCTAAAAATGTGCCCTACTCGTCGGCAGGCTACAAGTCCAAACATTTGCAGCCGGGATAACGGGATCACCTGTAACTGGGGAACATCTCTTCATGTCTAGTGAATTATATTAGTCATTAACCTTAGTCCATTTCAGTAGGTACTCCTGACCGTGGTACTCAGGACCCCTCCTAGACATGATGCAAGACAGGACTGGATTATTTGTACAAGCACAATCGTCCATGGTGTCCAGGTTACTTATACAGGTCAGGTCATGTCAGGTAGCCGTCATAAGCTATTCAAGATATATCAGGTTAGGTTATCATGCCAAGTGTACTTTGTCAGGAGTGCGCCACGGCGGGCCACTATCATGTCATGTCAGTTTATCATTCAATCATGTCAATCAAGTTCAGGACATGGGCAAATAGTAATAAAATAATAGTACACAGGACTATTGGAGAGCCATGCGGCTAAGACATATGCGGCCAGGGATGATCTCATGCGGCTGGAAGAGAACAGTCCATGCGGCTGAATAGGGTCAGGCGCACGCGACTAAAAAGGGAAGGGCTTATGCGGTCAAAAGGGTATCAGTCATATGCGGCTTGGAGATCCTCTCAATCATGCGGCTGAAAAAGACAAGACATATACGGTCAGGAAGATAGGGAACTCATACGGCTGGCGGGGGATGGGTCCATGCGGCTGGCTGACCAATCAAGTACATGTGGCCGGGAGGAGCAACCCATGCGACTGCGGGAAGCAATGACTATGCGGTCAAAGGAAGCAAACCCATGCGGCTGGAAGACTGCGGTCTATGCGGCTCACGAGCGTTGAGTTCATGCGGCTCAGGTTTGCTGGAAATCCATGCGGCCAGGAATGACTGGACCTCAGTCATGCGGCTGAGAAAGAATACTTGTCGCATGAACTTGTCATGCGGTCAAGTCAAGGCAATAGCGTATGCGGTTGGAACTGACTTGCCGCATGAATGTTCATGCGGTCAAGTGCTACCATGCGGCTCGGGACTGTGCTTCTTCTCCAAATTTCCAAAAAAAAGTACACCATAAGCCATGGCTTCCAAGCTGCATAACTCTATCATCCGGAGCCCAAATCCGAACTTCCATAGGTCAAAATAGGGTAGAACAAAATTCTCTACAATATGAAACCATCAAAACTTGATAATAACAAGATTAAGTAGATCAAAATTCAAGAAATCCAAAAATAGTATAAACTTAGATCTACAAGAATCTAGCCATAGAAAGTAGAAATGCCAAGTATTAAAGTAAGTTAAAATACTGTAAGAAAGAGAATGAAGCAATAAAATTGAAGTTCCTTCATGAAGCAAGTTGCACTTGCCTCGACCCCTCTCTCCCTCTGGTAGGTGAGGAGTAAATGAGGAAGAAGAAGATGATTAATGAAGAGAGAGAAAGGAGAAGGGGGTTAATAAATGGGGATGGTGGTGGTAGGTAGGGGGTTCACCCCTATTGGTTCGATGAACCAAGGCAAAACCAAGCCAAGCCGAACCAACCCATAAACCAAGCCTCACTAATCCAAAATAAACCAATGAACCATTAAAACCATTTAAACTATCAATGCCAATAAAACCAAGTCAATACAAATAAAGCAAGATAACTAATCATGACTGAATAAAATATGGGTCCAAAATACGTATACGTATACTAAATACGTATCGCGAATTTGGGACATTACAAGGCCTTTCGGGACTTTCATCGCCGGGTGGAAACACAATATGGCGCTAAAATTAAGTGTTTCCGGTCTGACAATGGGACGGAGTATACTAATAAGAGGGTTGCTGAGTATTTTTTCACTCATGGAATACTACATCAAACTTCATGTGCTTATACTCCGGCAAAAAATGGTGTGGCTGAACGAAAGAACAGACACCTGCTGGAAGTCGCACGGACGATGATGCTGGCTATGAATGTCCCAAAACACTTATGGGGGCAGGCTATATTGACGGCCTCTTACCTCATCAACAGAATGCCATCTCAAGTATTGGACTGGAAGATACCGTTGGAGATTCTTACTGGGGCAACTACATACACTGTTCCACCGAAAGTTTTTGGATGTGTGTGCTTTGTCCAAGATAATAGGCCAGGCATTGGCAAACTGGATCCTAGAGCAGTTAAATGTGTCTTTGTCGGTTACACGGCGACTCAGAAGGGATATGCCTGTTGGAGTCCAGTCGAACGGAATGTTTGTAAGCATGGACGTTACATTCAGAGAACTCGAACCATACTATGGTTCGGATGAAGGTTCAGCATTTGGTGACACACCTAACACAGATGGTGTTAGATGTGAGGGTGAGATAATAAGCCCAAATGTGGTCGTCGGATCTGTAACTCCTCTTTCCGAATTTTTGTATTTATTTATTTTATTTTAGTTTTAAATATTTTCCAAGTAGAAAATAATCTTTTGTATATAGAGTAAAAAGATTTTTCAAAATATATGAGATTTTACGGAGATAGATTTTAACTGGTGGATTTATTATTATGAAATATTGTACAGTTTGAATTTATAAAATACAATTGAATGATATCAATATTACATCCTTATTATGAATAAATTAATTGATGCAGGCACTGTTTTAGAATATCTGAATAAGGATTTCTAAAGTGGTTTAGAATATTTTCTACTAATAAACGATTTGTTATATCTATTTTAGATAGAATTTTGAATTATATATATATGTAATATATTACATTGATGATGAATAACTATTTGGTATTTAACTTTATATGATTCTAATTAGTTGACAAAAATAAAATATTATTTTGAGTAATAGGTTGATCGTTTCATTGATTCGAATTTAAATTCATATATTCAAATTAGTTTGATAAATATTGATTGATGATTAATATTATTATCATTAATAGATTTGGTTTAGCTTAATTATCTTACTCGGCTAAATACGATTTAAAATTGTTTCCTCTTATTTTGAATCTATATAATTGGAGCTTTTAGATGAGTATTTAAATTAGTCTATTTATCTACTAGTAGATTTCGTTTAGATTGGATTATTTTAAACTTGATATTGATTCAAATTTATGCCATTATCTATTAGTGGATTTGATTAAACGTGTTTTAAAACCCTTTTTCTATTATTTTAAATAAAGAGGGAGCAGCCCGACTGCTTGATTCAAATTCTTCTTAAATATGCTAATCCTTATCAATCTCCCTCAAATCTTTCGCTCAAATCTTCTAACCAGATCCTCTCCCATCTAACCCAAAGTATGACCTATTTCTCATAGGATTTAGAGTGGCGGCTATTTGGAGATATATATAGCAGACCAAAAGTATCAGAGAATTAGAAAACCCATAGAAATCTCAGGAACCACCACTACGACCACCCCACCAGCATCATCCTCTTTTACACACAGAACCCCTGATGCCGACGAAACAATCGCCGCCACCAGCATCTCTTTCCCTCCCCACCGATTGCCAAAAACCAGCTAGGCGCTACCACCACCAACAAAGTCAGCACACGATTTTGTACCAGAGTATCGTATCCGATTGTGTCTGTGTCCATCACAGATATTACAGTACCAATCAATTGTGTCCGGACCGTGTCCGTTGCCTCCAATAATACAATCATCAACACCAGCAAACCCTAACCTCCGTGCTGTGGCCGAGCCAAACCCCAAAACTTGTGCCGCCCTCGCCGAAACGACCGAGCATCCGTCCCCGTCCTCTGCCATAGCCGCGTTAGCCATTGCCACCTCAGACCAATGCCTCCCGATCCCCTCTCGTCGTCGTGCCCTAGCCGGAGGCGCCGACTGAAACCCGCCATGTGACCGCATCCGCCCGCCTCCGACCTGTGCTCTGTCCGTTGCGTCCCGCGGACTTCTGTACCGATCCAGTCCAGCAGCCGTTGACCATCTCCGACGGCTGCCACGGGTGAGCGCCCCGTGCTTCCGCCCCCAGAAAACTACCATCATAGAGAGGAGAGAACGCCACTCACCAGCATGTTCGACCACCGCCGGCGAGTGCCTCTCGAGCGGCCTCCGTGTCAGCGCCCGCCTCGGCGCGCCGCTCCCCTCCCAGCCCCGCCGACCACTGCCCTGGCCTCCGCCTTGCACCCAGGCCAGCGCGAGTGTGCCCGACTTGTCGAGTTCCTCGAACGCCTCCCGGCGCCAGCACCTATGCGCCCTTGGCGAGCACTGCCGTGGTCGCACTCTGCCATGCGCAGCCGCGATCGACGATTCCCGGTGAGCACTCTCTTTTCCCTCTCTCTATTCCTCCCTTTCCTCTTTCCTAATGATTTCTAAATATCTAAAGCTATGGAGAGGAAGTATTGGCATTGTTGTGCTGTTTTGATTTTATTAGTTTATTATTAGGACTTTATTATTTGTTGATATTATCTAGGCTAATAGTTAGTTTATCCATGATATTAATAACAGTGTTAGCATACATATATTTATTTTTAGATATTTTATGATTGAATATAGTATTATATTATATTATTTTATTGTTGTTATGCTTATCATTAATATAATAAATATATTTTAACCTACAAATATGATTTTCTGTAGTTTGACACAAAAAGGGTATTTTCGTCAAATCATGTTTTAGCCTTAAATAACTACTTAGATTTCAAAGATTTTGTTTAAACATATTTGGACTAATAAGGTATAGTTTTTAAAATGATAAATATAAATGTTTTATTACGTATTTCCTTCAATTATAGATTATTGATCGCGACTAATCGTAATTATATTGTTCTTGCCGAATTCGAACTCGATCACATCAATACTAACCAGTCAGACCAACCTGGACCCAATGAAATTGTCGGTTTCACCGGCTAAGGACATCAGGCAAGTACACTTTCTGATTGCTTTCGATTCATAGTAGTCTTTTCATTTCATGTCTATACATATATCTTGCTGCTTGTTGACACGCTCGTCACACGGAGTAGTCGAAAGAGGAAATATCTTAGTAGACATGTGGACTACCCAGAACTATCTCCCGTGTCTTTCGTGAATGCTAGCCGCTGCACACGACACGTGCAGTGAGCCTGATTTACCCCATAGCCGTTCATATGTCGAAACAGATATTTCATACCCCCTAGATAGATGTCTTTTATTAGTTTTTCCTTGTTTACTTCTCTATCGTGCTATGTCATCAGTTTTCTTACTAGCTTTCATATTCCATATGCTATTTTCATGTCTTGTTAATTCTATGTGTTTTGTATTGCCGTCGGTTTGTGTACTTGTTCCATTCCTGACTGGAAACCAATATTTTTCAGGTTAGCTGTGGCTTCACTTAGCGTGGGGGATACGGGTGTACTTGCAGGCCAAGACTTAGAAACTAGTTATATAACTTAAACTGTTGAAAAGGATGGTGAGACTTTGTATTTCTTTTCAAATATAAATCTTTTAACTGTTGTAATAAAATTTAGAAATGTGAATGAGTAATAAATGTATTATTTTATGATTTTGAGCATCATGGCCGTGACAACGTTCTTCCGCCGACTCTGCGGCGTAGGCTGGCTTGGACACGTCTCGTATCCGGAAAAGCGGGTGCGGGTCGTGACAAGTTTTTGTGGTGGCCCATGCAGGTCAGTTTTTGTAAAATTGTGTGAACTCGTGGTAGTACCATATTAGTCGTACTACTGCGAGCCTGCGACTAGGAAATGCTCATTCACAACTAGGAGTAAATCAATTTTAAGATAATGATTAGGATTAAGAGTCCCTATTTTAATTTGACATTTGGGTAGTTAAGGTTGCTACATAGGCCTCATTGAATTCTAAATCCTGTTAGATAATTTTCGTAGAAGGATGCACTATTGTATTCTGAATCGATAGTATTTCTGAAGAAGGGTAGATTCGCAACCCTCTTTCCGGAATTTTGTTGTTTACTTATTTGAAGTAAGTATGATTTTTATTTTAGAAAATTTTAATTATTTACTATTAGGTAATATCTTAGTCATGGTTAAATTTTGGAATGCCAAATGACTAGAAGTGATGGCACGGATAGTGCAGTGGCATGCTTTAACTAGTGTACTAATCATGGTAGAAAAGGCTGAGCCATAAGTGGGTCCAAACTAGGAAAACCAGGCCAAGTTGTGACTTGACCCAAAATATGTTTATTTATTTATTTATTTATTATTAGGATTATTGGCTTTTAGAAATTTCGATCGTTCCAAACCAGCCCGAATCCAACCCAAGTCTTAGTGGTCATGTAGCGCGACCAACTCGTCCACGTAGATATGTAAAAGTGTATATATTGGTAGTCCAATTTTGCATTGTGAATAATTTCTCTAAAGTATGTATTGAATATAATATATGTATTTAAATTCATATTTTACTGGGAAATAGGATGACCTTCTCTTAGAATGTTATTTTGGGATTATTGGGATTCACTTAGGCTATACATATAAACTTTTGTATAAATATATTCATAATGGGTAGACATAGTGCTATTTACATACTTTTTCTTCGATCTTGAATATTAGAGGAATATAAATTCAAGTTTATATTTCTTCGGTCCTTTCCTTCCTGATCTTATCATTTGTACAACCTTATCTTATGTCTTCTATAAACATCGACATATCATGAGTTTGTATCACTTATATTGTCTTGGACCCAAGGGATTTATCTTTTTAAACAAATTCTCACTCAATTGTCTATACATTAATCTTAAGTTAAGTTTTTGGATTCAAGAGTTATCCTTCCTAACTAATTATTTTCTTTCTAAGACTTGATATTCATACTGGAAGGACAGATACTTACACACTCTTAGAACTTGTTTGAAATTCTAGAACCTCCTTTGAAATTTCATAAAGAATATTTAAAAGAATGTTCGTTGACTTGCGATGGCCAGACAGCAGCGCACTGTCGCCACTTATTTGAATTATCGAGATTACGGGTTCACTGCAGCCAGCAGCGCACTGGCGTGGCATGTTCCCCAAGTTGAAATAATTTCAAGTAAGCGTGAGTTATCGAATGTCATTCAAGCTATAGCTTAGTTGCCCTTGAAATATTATGTCAAGATTTGATATAGTTGATTGGGTATTCATTGCCGTATCCTCATTTGAGTCGTGGAACCAAGAGTTTATTGCAGCTAGTTGTACACTGGCGAGGCATAAATTCTCGATAAAACGACTTCAGATATGGTTACGATATTCGAATACCATATAGGCTACGTCCTTATTGGCATACGACTATAAAGATTCTAAATTGATTTGTGCATTATTCCTAGTTACCAACTTCTCAATAAACTGATTGTTCTTTTCCTCCATATCTTCCTATTTTTGAATCGTCATCTTTTAAACCTACGTTTGAATTTCTTCCACTAGATTCATAATCATACCTAGATTATGGTTCTATAATCATGCCTACATAATTGATCGTGCTAAAATAATTTCGATTTCGATTATCCTTAGCGATTTTGATCGTAACTAGACTATTTTGATTATATTCGATCGTATCAATTCGCATATTTTCTAGATTTTGACTCTGTAATCGTGCCTAAATAATTTTTCTTAAATAGTTAATCGTGCCAAATAAATTTGAATTTTGATCGTTCCTAAAACGACTTCGATCGTGACTAAACTATTTGACCATAATAAAAAAAATCGTGCTTATACTTCAACTCAATCATTGCTATTGTTTATATTTTTTCCACTATGATCATGACTATTTTGTTCATGTTCATGATCGTGCTAACTTTTAATTTTTAATCATGCTTAGATGACTTGCATGAGTAGCCTTGATCGCGACTACTTTTTAAATTTATATAGGCAATTTTTTTCCATGTTTAGCGTCAGCCTACATTTTTTTGACCATTAATCATGCCTATATAATTTCAAGTGTAGCTAGTCGTGCCACATAGTATATTTTCTTAAAATCTCAATTTTCTTCACGACCTAATTCCTTTGATCAGCGATCATATCATTTCTTGGTCATGACTATTTGTGTCATTCGAAATTTCGGAGAAGAAATTTCTAAGGTGGGTAGTAGGGTCTTCTATTAGTGAAATGTCCATAGGGTTATCGATTTCTTGAACATTTAGGACCTGTTGATTCAAGACCGTAACCTAAGACACCAGCACCAAGCCATATCTAGGTACTTCTCCACTTCCATCCTCCCGTGGTCAATACTTGATCACTATTTCTTTTGATAGAAAATTCTTATTAAGCAAGTTTGGTCACCCTTGATTTTATCCTATCGGTCAATATCAATCTTATTAAAATTCATGTTGTTACCTCTCCTTCAGCCTATCTATACTCGACATTCCTAAATTCGAGGACGAATTTATTTCTAAGGTGGGTAGATTTGTAACTCCTCTTCCCGAATTTTTGTATTTGTTTATTTTATTTTAGTTTTAAATATTTTCCAAGTAGAAAATAATCTTTTGTATATAGAGTAGAAAAGAGATTTTTCAAAATATATGAGATTTAACGGAGATAGATTTTAACTGGTGGATTTATTATTATGAAATTTGTACAGTTTGAATTTATAAAATACAATTGAATGATATCAATATTACATCCTTATTATGAATAAATTAATTGATGCAGGCACTGTTTTAGAATATCTGAATAAGGATTTCTAAAGTGGTTTAGAATATTTTCTACTAATAAAAGAATTGTCATATCTATTTTAGATAGAATTTTGAATTATATATATATGTAATATATATACATTGATGATGTAGAATAACTATTTGGTATCTAACTTTATATGATTCTAATTAGTTGACAAAAATAAAATATTATTTGAGTAATAGGTTGATCGTTTCATTGATTCGAATTTAAATTCATATATTCAAATTAGTTTGATAAATATTGATTGATGATTATATTATTATCATTAATAGATTTGGTTTAGATTAATTATTTTACTCGGTTAAATACGATTTAAAATTGTTTCCTCTTATTTTGAATCTATATAATTGAGCTTTTAGATGAGTATTTAAATTAGTATATTTATCTACTAGTAGATTTTGTTAGATTGGATTATTTTAAACTTGATATGGATTCAAATTTATACCATTATCTATTAGTGGATTTGATTAAACGTGTTTTAAAACCCTTTTTTTATTTTAAATAAAGGGGAGCAGCCCGACTGCTTGATTCAAATTCTTCTTAAATATGCTAATCCTTATCAATCTCCCTCAAATCTTTCGCTCAAATCTTCTAACCAGATCCTCTCCCATCTAACCCAAAGTATGACCTATTTCTCATAGGATTTAGAGTGGCGGCTATTTGGAGATATATATAGCAGACCAAAAGTATCAGAGAATTAGAAAACCCATAGAAATCTCAGGAACCACCACTACGACCACCCCACCAGCATCATCCTCTTATACACAACAGAACCCCTGATGCCGACGAAACAATCGCCGCCACCAGCATCTCTTTCCCTCCCCACCGACTGCCAAAAACCAGCTAGCGCCACCACCACCAACAAAGTCAGCACACAGATTTTGTACCAGAGTATCGTGTCCGATTGTGTCTGTGTCCATCACAGATATTACAGTACCAATCAATTGTGTCCGGACCGTGTCCGTTGCCTCTAATAATACAATCATCAACACCACCAAACCCTAACCTCCGTGCTGTGGCCGAGCCAAACCCCAAAACTTGTGCCGCCCTCACCGGAACGATCGAACATCCGTCCCCGTCCTCTGCCACAGCCGCATTAGCCACTGCCACCTCAGACCAATGCCTTCCGATCCCTTCTCGTCGTCGTGCCCTAGCCGGAAGCGTCGACCGAAACCCGCCATGTGACCGCATCCGCCCGCCTCCGACCTGTGCTCCATCCGTCGCGTCCCGCGGACTTCTGTACCGATCCAGCCCAGCAGCCGTTGACCATCCCCGACGACTGCCACGGGTGAGCGTCCCGTGCTTCCGCCCCCAGAAAACTACCATCACAGAGAGGAGAGAACGCCACTCACCAGCATGTTCGACCACCGTCGACGACTGCCTCTCGAGCGGCCTCCGTGTCAGCGCCCGCCTCGGCGCGCCGCTCCCCTCCCAGTCCCGCCGACCGCTGCCCTGGCCTCCGCCTTGCACCTAGGCCAGCGCGAGTGCGCCTGACCTGTCGAGTTCCTCCGCCCGTGAACGCCTCCCGGCGCCAGCATCTACGCGCCCTTGGCGAGCACTGCCGTGGTCGCACTCCGCCATGCGCAGCCGCGACCGACAATTCCCGGTGAGCACTCTCTTTTCCCTCTCTCTATTCCTTCCTTTCCTCTTCCTAATGATTTCTAAATATCTAAAGCTATGGAGAGGAAGTATTGGCATTGCTGTGCTGTTTTGATTTTATTAATTTATTATTAGGACTTTATTATTTGTTGATATTATCTAGGCTAATAGTTAGTTTATCCATGATATTAATAACAGTGTTAGCATACATATATTTATTATTAGATATTTTATGATTGAATATAGTATTATATATATTATTATTTTATTGTTGTTATGCTTATCATTAATATAGTAAAATATTTTAACCTACAAATTGATTTTCTGTAGTTTGACACAAAAAGGGTATTTTCGTCAAAATCATGTTTTAGCCTTAAATAACTACTTAGATTTCAAAGATTTTGTTTAAACATATTTGGACTAATAAGGTATCGTTTTCAAAATGATAAATATAAATGTTTTATTACGTATTTCCTTCAATTATAGATTATTGATCGCGACTAATCGTAATTATATTGTTCTTGTCGAATCCGAACTCGATCACATCAACACTAACCAGTCAGACCAACCTGGACCCAATGAAATTATCGGTTTCACCGGCTAAGGACATCAGGCAAGTGCACTTTCTGATTGCTTTCGATTCATAGTAGTCTTTTCATTTCATGTCTATACATATATCTTGCTGCTTGTTGACACGCTCGTCACACGGAGTAGTCGGAAGGAAATATCTTAATAGATATGTGGACTACCCAGAACTATCCCCCGTGTCTTTCGTGAATGCTCGCTGCACACGACACGTGCAGTGAGCCTGATTTACCCTATAGCCGTTCACATGTCGAAACAGATATTTCATACCACCTAGATAGATGTCTTTTATTAGTTTTTCCTTGTTTACTTCTCTATCGTGCTATGTCATCAGTTTTTTTACTAGCTTTCATATTCTATATACTATTTTCATGTCTTGTTAATTCTATTGTGTTTTGCATTGCCGTCGGTTTGTGTACTTGTTCCATTCCTGACTGAAAACCAATATTCTTCAGGTTAGCTGTGGCTTCACTTAGCGTAGGGGATACGGGTGTACTTGCAGGCCAAGACCTAGAAACTAGTTAGATAACTTAAACTGTTGAAAAGGATGGTGAGACTTTGTATTTCTTTTCAAATATAAATCTTTTAACTGTTGTAATAAAATTTAGAAATGTGAATGAGCAATAAATGTATTATTTTGTAATTTTGAGCATCATGGCCGTGACAGCGTTCTACCGCCGACTCTGCGGCGTAGGCTGGCTTGGACACGTCTCGTATCCGGAAAAGCGGTGCGGGTCATGACAGGATCGGTTCTGCATCCGGTTGTAGAAAACTGGACGAAAGGGGGAGAGCACAGTGACTCAGATACAGAGAATGAAGAAGAAGATACATATGTTACGCAGGAGGAGCAGCAGACAAGGGAAAAGGAGCTCCAAGTCTACAGAAGGAGACAACAGAAGTCCAGTACTGTGCCTATGCCGTGCCCTGTGCCTACTGTACCAAGTCCCCCGTCTACTCAGCGGAATGCCGATTCAAACGGCAAGTGCAACGACTCAGACGAGCCGTCGACCCGAAGAGCTGGCATCGACCTGAAGAAGAATCGATGCAAGGCTTACATTGGCCCGTCAAGATGAATCCAGACTTAGACTTTCAAAGGCGCGCTCGGAGTATCGCTCGGCCGATGCGAACATCGCTAAGGTGGGTGGCTCCGATGAACCCGTCTTTGCTTAGCCTAGACACATAACAATACGGACACTATTGCTAGAATTGCTAGGCATCAACACCGCGCATGCTAATAAATGAATGACTCAACGCACCTAGCTAAGGGAATAATCCCATCTTGTATGCTTGTTTAGAACATGGAAAAGAACTCGGCAAATATAGAAACTCTCGCACCGCGCTCTACGCTCGTGCTAAGGCACAAGCTTACGTTCAAGTCGCTTGCGCGTTCAACAATGAAACAATGATAGTTTACAACAATAAAACGGAAGACTATCGACATAGTCGTTCCGAGTAGAGTATAGCAACATTGAAAGACTTCGGGACCGATGGGTCGCCAAGGCGACTCCCGTACTGGGAGTTGCGTAATGTGTGAATTAATGAATCAATGAATGAATGAATCAATGAACGAATGAATAAGTAAAAGAAAAGAAAGAATGGTTAGCGACAGGTGTGACGGGCACGTACAACGGGGCTCGCTACTCGCGCTGCACGGACGCCAACCTGGTCGATAACGCATTAAGGCTAAGGGTTAGCCTACGGCAGAGACAGCCGTTAAGTTAAAAAGACAAGTTAATACGAAATAGTCGTGGACAAACGGCACGGGCGAGGGGGGGAATACCGTGGCCGTGAAGAAGAAGGGATTATGCAGCATGATCAAAGGAGGGATCTGCCGACCTAGGCAGAATCAAAGGGGCTTACGGGCAACCTGGGTGCGGGCTTGGCCACCACAGGAAACGTAAGTGCGAGGTATTTCAAAGAGACTATCAAGGTGTTCCAGCCGCACGCTATGATCGGTAAGAAATTACCAAAGGGGAAAGATGTCCAAATGGCTTGTGATGCCAGCGACCGGTACATATAGATTAAGTGGGCTATGCTGGTGGCAATCTACGTACAAGTCCTTGTATTGAAACAAGTAGTCTAAGTTAACTAAATGAAGTGCCTTATGAATATGCTTGAAATGTAACACACCAAATGATAATGAGAAATTCATGCAAGTGAGTTAGATAACGTGCCTACGACGTGCAGAACCCGAGGCAGGGACACGCACTTGACATTGAAAGTTCATATTGAATTGTTGACTAACTTGGTTTACTTTGGACAGAGAAGGCCGGACGGTAAGTATGGATAAGTCGTGCATGTATTTCCATGCGACACTTGAATTTGGCAACACGGGGTAGGTTATGAAATATGCCATGAAACTGATCCTAAGGCAAGATTAGAAAGACAATGAATGATAGACGGTGAACAAAAGTAAATAGAATGTGTTTGGTAATGATAGCATTGTGGACGAGCTAGCATCCCCACCAGTGCATAACAATGTACTGATAATCCCACAGTCTGCTTGCAGGATGCAGGAGACGTCATCGGATGCGGAGCTTCCCTCGAACGTGCTAAGGCACGGAGCTATCTCTAGAGCCTTGGAGCGTTGCAAGGAGCTGATGCACCATATACCGGACATAATGTATCGAAACATCACCATGTATCATTCCATCTTGTAAGCCACTTGGCACGCCTTTTATGTTTCAGAGAGAGAGCTTGAGCGATTAGTAATATCGGCCTAGCACCGCATGTAAACTTCTTGAATATCAATAAAGAGTTAAATTCGCTTCAATTTGTATTCATTTACTTTCCGCTGCAATGGGGACACTCTGTGCGACTCTGCGGCCTAGCTCAAATCGGTCGTATCTGGACTTAGCCTTGCACGGGCGCAACCTAGGCCCATGCGGCATCACACCTAAGCGAGGACGATCGCTCCTACGGGAGCGGGGCGTGACAGATTGGTATCAGAGCACGGCTTTACGTCCTTGGACTTCATTTTAATTTTCTCAGTTTTGAAAGCTCGTTGAAACAAAAGAAGTATACTATCTCTCTCTCGTTGTGCCTTGGGATGTTCCATACAATAAGTCTAATATTTTCAAAAGATCGTATAAGTACTCGGTTGAAGGGATCGATAGGCGAAGGCCTTTGTGCCGAACCACGACGTACTTGAGTTGAAAGGAAACCAAAATGCTAAAAAGTTAGCAAATGCAAGGCGTGCTTGAATAACCTTACGCTGACAATGGCGAACGAGTATACGAGACCAAAGTATAGTTCGAACGGGTTGGTTATGCAGACAGCCTTTTGGCTAAGTTGTGCGGAATATCGCGCACCTTGACCTTCGGGTGCAAACGTGCTGTGAGCGAGATCGATTATCGCTCGAATAAGAATAAGTGAGCGTGCAAACTCGAATACAGTCCGCACGGGATAGCTATGCACACGGCCTTTTGGCTAAGTTGTGCCGCATGTCGCGCCCCTCGACTTTTTTGGTGCAATCGAGTTGCGAGCGATATCAAGTACCGTTCGGTCGGAAACAAGCTACACTTATAATGTATATCGATAGGAACGCTATCGAGTTCACGCTTAGGCGTACACGAAAGATTGATTTAGACTTTGAGGAATGGGCGAACGCACGATGGAACACATCGATTGGGAATCAAATGATCTTTTGAGGATTTGTAGAATGACTTGACTCCGAGTGGTGTATGTGATAGGTTCGAGGAAGAATAAGAATGTGTCAACGACTAGTCGAGTGGCTCGAACCCTGAGTGGTGTATGGACGACATAGAAATTGTTCGAGCGAGACTAAAGGATATACGGATAGAACGAGTATGTCGGCAAGCGATGATATCACGCAAGCCTTAGAACGAGTAACGCTTAGTTGGTTTTGACTTCGATAGTCTCAAACGAGATATCGTTCGGACGAATTAAGAATGCGTAGTACGAATTACAAAATAATTGAATAGAGAGTCGGAACGATGAAACGAATTGAGGTCTTGGTCGAAGAAACATAGAAGATCGTGCATACGATTTTGAATTTAGTTGAATGGATTGAAACTTGAGTTAAGGTGAATTACTCATGGACGAGATCGTGAATAGCACGGTCGGAAGATAGCGTGCATGGAAAATGTTAGTTTGAAGATACGAGAATGACTAAGGAATTAAAATTGATGTTGCTCGATGACGAGTTAGCACGAGACAATATGAATTGAGGAATTAAGTTACACGACTCGAAATTCATTGCAAAAGAAAGATCGTCAGGTTATGTACATCATCGATGGTATTGAGGCGTATCAAAGATCGATGTACGATAACTCGGGGGTACTCTGATTCGATGAATGACGATCGTGTTAGAAGTTATTGTTTTGAAGAATGCTATTTTGGAGATTTTGATAGGAATGAACGTTTGGATGAAGAAGGGAAGTGACTTGATTGTTCAGTGATAACCACA
>JANAVB010024874.1:0-20204 GCA_029216955.1 Iris pallida
CGAGAAGTTAAAACCAAAATTCTTTTATAATTATGTATTATAAATCAAATACACACAAATATCAATAATCCAGAAGATTTAATACATCAAATAACTATAAAACCCAATTTTTATCTTAATAAAATGTATATTGTTCATACACCACAAACTTTAAACACATCCAACACACATCCAACCACAAACATAGCACTTGTCCAACCGCAAACATATCCAACCAAAGTATATAGTTTCCATACATCTTAAACATTCAAAACTAATAATTATACAAATAAAACCAAAAAAGTAGCAAACCTGGCCGGAGAACATTCTCTCATATTCACAACACCTTCATTTTCCATTGTTTCCTGAGAGAACAAGAGCACAAGTTACCCATTTATGTTAATGAGCTTGTTGACCAACAAGAAAATAAAAGAACAATATCCTGGAGAAAATAAGGAGAGTATAATAACCAAATTGAACTGTCATGAACAATATTTGGAAGACTAGATTGCTAATAAGAGCAAATAGTAAAAGGAAGGTGATATTTTTACCCTTTACGTTCTTAATTTTTTGGTACATTTTCCTATCTCGATTGGCCATCATAATCTCCCCCACCTGTAATTGGAAAAAAGCAAGTGATGCCTTAACAAAACTAAGGTCTAAATAGGCAATATAGTGTGCACTGGAGTGGTACTTGTTGTTTGCCATTAAATATCAAGAACAAGAATTATAGAGGAATTGAACTTGATTGCAAACTCGCTTGTACAAGAGAAAGCCTAAAAGAAATCCTAGGAAACAATCTAAGTACAATTATTTAGTTTTTGATTCTGGGGGGTGACGATGGAGGCTCGAAAAAGTGTAGCAACTCTGCCTTACTCCTTGGACTATCTGACACGATCCTTGCTCTTGAAGAATACCCTTCGTAGGTTGCCAGCCTTTTGCATGGGTGTGGTACCCTGCTATTTATAATAATAGATATCTTGAGCCGCATAGATGGCCACGTGACCACGTGGCTACTACAGCACACAAAGACCCGCTCTTTGACCGCCAGCTGGTGACTTGTTGCAGTAAATCTGGGTGGTTGAGACTTGGTCAGCCTGCTACGTGTCCTATCGCAGGATAGGATCAGTCTGCTCGAGTCATTTTGAGCCGCATAGGTCTTTTAGTGGTCGGCCATGCTGGGCCGCATAAGACTCATGCGGCTTAAGTCGCAGTCTTCCTTAGTCCGCATGTAGCTTGGGGACTTTTGAGCCGCATAGATTCTATATTCTGGGCCGCATAAAGCACATAGATTGAGCCGTATAAGGTTCATGCGGCTCGGGTCGCAATCCTTCTGGGCGTATGACCATGTCCAGGCACGTGGACCTTGTGTCATATCTTATCTTCTTTTTGTCAGAGTGTCAGGTGTCAGTTTTGTCAGTTTTGACAGAGTTTGTCAGGTTTATCAGAAGGGGCGATCGTCTTGGCCGCATAAGCGACTCTTCCTGCTGCGTCTCAAATCAGTCTGGTTGCTTTTTAATATATAATCTGAGATAGTGAAGGTGGGCCGCAGGGGGCATGTCGAGTCTATCATGCGGCTCTTCTTTATGCGGATCAATTTGGCCCAAAGTACTCATGCGGTCAGTTGTGATACTCATGAACCCCATATTTTTCATTTTTCTCCAAGACCCCCTTCAAAGTTTTCAAATTGCAAATTTGGAATACTTTGAATAAGAAGCATGGAGATAGGTCAAGCCGCATAGAGTTCTTCGAGTCAAGAGAGACCTTGAGCCGCAGAGACATTTTATGCCGCAGGGAGATCTTCGAGTCAAGAGAGACCTTGAGCCACAGGGACATTTTGAGCAGTAGGGCGATCCTGAGCCGCAGGGAGATCTTGTGTCGCAGGAGATTTTGTCCAGACTACCAGCTGTTACTGCTGTATTTAATGTCTTGATTTGGTTTTGGATTTGGTGCTGTCTTTTCGGTTACTGTAACGGTTATAAAGGATAGAATCTCGAGGGCCATCATTATCATTTAATGGCACGATAACCGAAGCGGTGTCTAGCCGTTTCCACTTCTTGGTAGCCTATAAATATCTAGGCCGTACGGCAGTGAGAGAACTCATATTACTTTCTTTCGTCTTCTTGTCTTTTCAGCCTCTTCTAGCCATGGCCCCCAAAGCTTCCAAGTCGACCGGCGCTGCTAACAAAGGAAAGGGGCTTGCCTCACCGACGATAGCTACAGACCCCTTGTCTGTTTATCCCGACGTACAGCCTCCTATCTATGGTAAGGATGGTGGACGGACGAGCATTTTGAACTCAAATGGCCATATCGCATGCTTTATGCGCAGGCCTTTCACTTGTCACTGCTATGCTTTGGCTGTAACGCCTTTTGTGCATAGTCGGTGTGCTTCCTTCTCACTGGGCCACATGCATTCTGTGTGATGGGGTCGCATGAACTGAGCCGCATAAGTATCACATGACTGAATCGCCTGGATGTCACGTGGCTGATCCGCATGGGCGACCGAGACGCATGTGCTCTCTTCATAACCGGGCCGCATAATATTTGCATAACTAGGCCGCATATGCATCTCCTATTTTAAGCCGCATATGCACTCCTTATAAGCGGGCCGCATAGGCTCTACTTGACTAGGCCGCATATGTCTTGCCTGATTTTAAACTGCATATGCTCTTTATAACCATACCGTATATGTTTTGTCTGACTAGGCCGCATAACTAAAAAAAGGAGCCCATCCGCTTTGTTTTCTTGTGACTATCTTTTTTTTTTTGATTTTTGTAGCATCCACGTCGAAGGCTGAGACCATTGTGACGGAGGAGATGCTGCCCTCCTCTCACCAAACCAGAGTTGCCTTTTGTTGAGGAGGTGATACCAAAAGTTGAGGTAAAAGAAGAGCTGGTGATCATCGAGAAGGGAATTACTCCTAAGATTGAAGTTGCTGTGAAAGAGGATCCCAAGTCCGAGGGTAGCAGTACTGGGAGTTCTGACCCTCCTGCCCCCACCGAGGACTTTAATCAAATAGATCCTTCGTATGCGAAATGGCTGAGGGAATGTTATACGCCTCAACACAACTATGATCCTTGACTGTAAGGAACTGTTGGCTGCCATGTAATTGTTGTTTCTGGGAGTATTAAAAAAACAAATGTCCGTATTTTGTCTTGGTATTTCTATCTGTCTTTAGCTGTAGTTTGTGCTTTGCTTCTTTAGGACATCAATGTAATCCTTTACTTCCTCCAGATGAAGAGATGAAGAACTTTTTGTTTTGCTCATTCTTGTGACGAATCTGTGATTTTGTTTTTTGAGATGTAGTCCTATGAATGTAAATAATTTTAAAAAAAACAAAATACATTCACTCCATTCTTTTTTTGTGGTATTTGTGGTGCTTGTACAAGAGGGCCTAATACAACATTTGTGTTTTGATAAAGGATATCCCACTGGGGGACTTTTTGTGGACCTATTACCCTTTTGTGCATCTGGAGATACGAGTAATAGATTTGAATGATATTTTGTGGACCTATTACTCTTTTTGTGCACTGATGGTGCGAGTAATAGATTAGGATAACTTCTGTGGACCTATTACCCTTTTACGTACTGGTGGTGCGGGTAATAGATTTAAAACGAAACCTAACAGAGGTAATATGGACGTGATAGGTTTTCTGGTCTTAACACCATGTCTTTTATCCGAGGTTGGGTACAGATGTTAAGTCAAGAGACCATCAGTATCAGAGGTAATATGGACGTGACACACGATAATCAGGAATAATCTTTGGTGGACCTATTACTCTTCTGCGCACTGGTGGTGCGAGTAATAGATTTTGAGACAAAACCCAACAGAGTAATATGGACGTGATAGGTTTTGTGGTCTTAACACCATGTCTTTTATCCCGCGTTGGGTACAGGTGTTAAGTTGGGAGACTATCGGTATCAGAGGTAATATGGACGTGATATACGATAATCAGGACCAAGAAGTTTGCTCAGAGATAACGATAAGCTGGGTAGACTCCTGTATGATAAAGCATTAGAGTGAAAGTTCAGAGGTATCAGCATACATGCCTCGCTACTCAGTGAGATGCGATGTGAGTCTAGTCGAAGTAAAATAGAGTGTGAGTTCAGAGGTAGTTGGTGTACATAACTCGATGGTCTGGAAGATTTGGTGGTTTGAGTAAGTACCAGCATGTCCTTAGACATAGTATTTCTTCAGGAATTTGTCGTTTATGGGCATCATGAGAAAGTCTCCATTCTGCTGTGCGAGTCGGTACGCGCCGCTGTTGAATACGGTCTCGATGATGAATGGACCCTCCTACTTGGGCTGGAATTTGCCGACGGTTTTGTGAGTCATGACCATCGGTCTGCGAATGGCCAAGACGAGATCGCCTATTTGGAATGTCCTCTACTTGACTTTCTTATTGAAGGCCCGAGAGATGCGTGCTTGATAGAGCTCGATGCTTTGTTGAGCTTGCAAGCGCTTCTCGTCTAAAGCTTCCAATTCTTGTAGCCATCGGCGATAGTTATCGTCCGATGTTAACCGGTAAGTAAGGGCCACACGAAGTGAGGGGACCTGAGTCTCCAATGGGAGAACTGCCTCGCTTCCGTATACCAGAGAGAACGGTGTATTTCCTGTTGTCGTCCGACTCGTAGTACGGTATGCCCATAAGCATTCGCCCAACTTTTCATTCCAGTCGTGTTTGTTTGAAGACACGAACTTCTTGAGAAGCTTGATTATGGTCTTGTTAAAGGCTTCGGCCAGACCATTAGCTGATGGGTTGTATGCTGTTGAAGCAACATTCTGAATCTGATTCTTGTCACAGAATCGATAGAAGGCATGGCTTGCAAGCTGCGGACCATTGTTATAAATGATCCTCCGTGGTAGTCCAAAACGGTAAATGACGTGATGTTTTATGAAACTGATCACGTTTGATGTCTTTACCTCTGTAGCGGAACAGGTTCTGCCCACTTGGAGAATTAGTCGGTGATTGCAAGTATAAACCGGTGCCCTTCAGACGACGGCGGGATGATTAGGCCATTGATGTCCATTCCCCATGCTTCAAATGGCCAGGAGGCCACCGTTGGGTGCAAGAATTCGGATGACAGATGTATAAAATCTGCGTGGATCTGACAAGCCTTACACTTTTTTGCATAGTCGACTGCGTCTGCTACCATCCTAGGCCAGTAACAGTCCATCCGACGGAGACGATCGTGCAACTTCGGTCCAGGTTGGTGAGCCCCACAAACACCATCGTATGCCTCGCGTAAGGCTTCTTTGGCTTCTGCATTTGACAGACATCTTAACAGCAGCCCGTCGTAAGATCGTCGATATAACATTTTTGTTTCTGTGTCATAAAAGAATCTGAGAGAAAGCCTTCTGATTGAAGTTGCTTCTTTCACATTCTCAGGCAGGATTCCGTAGACTACAAAGTCGATGAACGGGAGTCTCCAGTCTTGTACGTCATTGGTTATCTGGGCGGAGTAACTCATATCTAGTTGAACGTTATTTTTGAGACAGACCAACTCATGGCCTATCACGTCGACTAGATGATGAGCATAATTTGGAACCAACAAAGAAGCGGCGAGGCCTGCTAGGGCATCAACTTCAATATTATGGAGCCTAGGAACATGCTCTATAAAGAACCCCTCTAAGGTAGCAATGATGGCAATTGTTGTCTGATGATAGGGAATAAGGTCCGCGTTACGAATCTCGTATGAGCCTCGGATTTGATTAACAATCAATTTCGAGTCGCTATATGCTTCTAGGTATTCGACTCCCACTTCTTTTGTGAGTCGGAGCCCGATGACCAAAGCGTTATATTCGGCTACATTGTTTGAACAGGGTTCTGTGAGAGAAAATGCTTGGTTGACCACCAATTCGGAGGGAAAAATTAATACTATCCCGACTCCAGCGACGATATCACCTTGGGGCTCCGTTCTTGAAGCACCGTCGAAGAACATTCGCCAAACGTCATCATGTGAAGTCATGTTTGAGTCAACGACTTCGTCTGGCATTTCTTCATAGATTCTGTCTGTTTCTGAGCCACGATGGGCTGCTAGAAATTCGACCAAGGCATGACCTTTGACAGCCTTCTGCGGAACGAAGACCATGTCGTAGGGGGATAAAAGTATCGCCCATGTGGCTAGACGAGAACTGAATGCGCCTGGCTTGGTCATGAGAACCCTGAGGAGATTAACTCGCGAGACAACATGGATGGTCTGCCCTGACACATAGTGTCATGTTTTCTGAATGGCGAACACCAAGGCAAGGCATTCCTTCTCTACGATGGTGTACTTATGCTCCGGCTCCACCATCATTCGGCTGAGATAAAAGATGGCTTGTTCGTGCCTCGCATCATTGGTCTGTGCTAGCAAGGCTCCTAGGGAGTGTTCCGTCGCCCGTAAATAGAGCAGGAAAGGCTTTCTGGCAACCGGGGCTACCAGAACCGGCAGATTCGACAGGTATTCCTTAATGTCATCAAAGGCACGTTGACATTCTTCATTCTATATGAAAGAGACGCCTTTCTTCATGAGTTGTGTGAAGGGTTGACATCGCCTTGAGAGGTTAGATATGAACCTCCTGATGTAGGCTAGTCTTCCCTGAAGGCCGCGGAGTTCACGGAGGTTTCTCGGTGGACTCATCTCCAGGATTGCCTTTGTCTTATCGGGATCTATGTGAATGCCCCAGGAAGTAATGACAAAACCCAAGAACTTTCCGCTGGACACACCCAGGAAGGACTTGGTGGGATTCATCTTCAGATTGTGCGCTCGCATAAGGTCGAACACTGTCTTCAAATCGTGTAAGTGATCATCCTTAGAGCGGCTTGTCGAAGCGGGTTTCTGGACTTTCTGCCCTTCTTCAAATCGTGTAAGTGATCATCCCAGACCGGGTAACAACGGTTGCCGCCTCTTCAGCTTCGGTTGAAATTGTATGGCAGGATCTGGACCTCCTGCCCTTCTTCTTGTTGGCTGGAGATGATGCCGCCTGGGTAACTTCGGGCACTAAGTCTGGGTGCACCCACATGACCTCTCCTCGTGACGTGGTGAGAGGGACCAAGCCAGTCGTCTGGTCCCGTACGGGAGAAAGATTAGTAACCTCCATCGTTGCCCAGGGGACAGGTATTACCCCGTCTTGAGTATTTGTTGGGGGAAGTCACCGAACTGGATTGAGACCATGTTTGCCTGACACGGTAACCTTTTCAAAATCTAGCAACAGAGCTTTAGAGTCGATAAGACTATAGATGTACCGCTTTAGTTGAAAGCAGTCAAGAGTGGAATGATGAACATAGCGGTGGAAGTGGAAATATTTTGGGTCCTCCATCTCCGCCGCTCGAGGCTCGCGCCTTGGTGGAGGGAGTTGGATCCTGTCACCTTGCAAAAGCATGTTGAAGATAGGCTTGACATGACTATCATCGAATGAGTAATTCACCTTGGGCCACTGAGCTTCTGCCTGCTTTTGTTTAGGCTTTTTGGTCGTACCGGCGACCATGGCCGGTTGGCCTTTATTGTCCCGGTTATTGGAGGTGCCGTCAGTGTTGTTGTTATTGGGGGTGGTACCAGGACGTTTTCCTTTGACCTCTCCATCCGGGATGTGTAATCCCAGCTGGCGAGCCTTCTTTAACTTTGCCTCCGTATTGGTGGCGCTTATGATGAAGGTCATCCAATCCCTGAACTGATCTTCACCCATCCAGAGACTGATTGTGGGGAGCAACTTTTTCTGGCAGATTTTAATCAAGGAGCTTTCGGGCTTGTCTTGGGGCAATCTCATTGCGGTTTGGCGGAACCGCTCGATATAGTTCCTTGTTAGCTCCCTCTCCCCCTGAACGACGTCCATGAGGGATGACATTGTCACATCATGTCCTACTTCGTAGAATCTTTCTAGGAATATGTGCTTGAAGCCGTCAAAAGAATAGATGTAGTTGTCCGGAAGGTTACGGTACCAGTCGAACGCGATCCCCTCTAATGCTCCGATAAATAATCGTGTGAGGATGGCGTCGTTATGCGACAAATGGTTGGTTGTGACCTCGAAATAAGTCATGTACTGACTAGCAAAGGTCTTCCCATCATACGAATCAATATGAAATGGTCTGTACCGTGGCAGAAAAGAAACATCATTCCATGCAACGGGATATGGTTGTCGTGTTCTGAGGTCCTGGGAGGAGTCTCGGGCATTGAACATTGCTCGAAGCTTCTGGACTTCCCTCCTTGCCTCCCTGGCTTCGTCTGTAGCTGAAGGAGCAGATGCTCCCAGAGGATTGTCATCCAAAGGAGGAGCGGTTGTGTTGGAGTCTGCGTTGACTGCTGGTCCCAAGCTTGTTTGTCCAGGCATCCTTGCCAGTTGAGTCGGCAAGGCAGCTTTGATTTCGTCTACTGACTTGACCAAGGATAGGAGCATAGCTTCAAGTACTTCTAGACGTTGCCGATGTGTAGGTCCTTCATGGTCATCGCCGGCCATAAAGACCGTCCACATGTGGGTAGACGTGGAAAGGACCATAGAAGAAGTGCTCTCCGTGTCGTATCCTCGTACAGAAAAATCGTCGGGGAACGTCAGAATGTCCTCTTCCTCGGACTCGGAAGGGGTGCTACCCCCTGCGCAGGAAGCCACAACGTCTTGGCGAAGCCGGTCACCCTCAGGGACGTCCATATGCTATTTTATAATTCCAGTGGATCGCTACCCCTGTGTATGCTCTTGGAACACCGAATTGTCGCATATATTGAGGGATGCTACCCCGACTTCATTTACC
The DNA here is from genome assembly GCA_029216955.1 of Iris pallida. Taxonomy (NCBI): domain Eukaryota; kingdom Viridiplantae; phylum Streptophyta; class Magnoliopsida; order Asparagales; family Iridaceae; genus Iris; species Iris pallida. The sequence goes on from JANAVB010024874.1 coordinate 8,706, forward strand.
CCCAGGGAGGTCGAGGATGCACCCCCAGGTATTGAAGCTTCTTTCTGGATCGAGTGCCTAGGTAGACACCCCCTGTGGCTGTCGGTGGCAACCCTCCAGACGAGAGTTTCCTTGCAGTGCTGGCTGAGATTGCTGGGCTGGAAGAGCCTGTCTTCTTTCCTCCCTTGCTGGGAAGAACCTTCCGAGTTGAATTACAAGTGGCGAAAGGGAATTCCTCGTCTCCCGGGATTTGCACATGTTCCTCAAGTTGTTGTCGGACAGGTGCTGGCTGGTGCAGTCATTGAAAAAACGGACTGCAGATCTTCATGTGTTGCTTACTTGTCGCAGCAGCAGTTGATGATGACCTGGGTGCAACGACATCCCGAAAACGGGCTCATCACATGCCAAGGTTGCTTCTTTCTCCTTGCGTTTGTGAGTAATCACCTCTCACAAGTCGATAGCAGACTGATCTACCTTTGCATCCAATTTGCGGACTCGGGTATCCCGAGCACACGGGTGCGTAGGTATCATATTTGCTCCCTGATCCAAGGCTAGTAAAAGCACTTGCTCTCGATCGTTGGATGGAGACTTTTGAGACCCACCCTGTTCGTTAGTCCTTAGGGACTGGACGCGGGTGGTTCTGTACAACTTTCCATCAGGAGCCCGTATAACAGTTAACGGAGCCCGCTGACAGTCAGCAACATAGACAGTTGACTGGACTTGTTGGGCCCGTACTACCCTTGACTTCTTCGATCTAGCACCTGAAGGTGCATAATAAGAAGAGTCCAGATTGGAATATTCTACATTCTCAATGGGCAGCATGGAGTCGGCACCGCATGAGTGACGGTCAAACACAGAGCTTCTGACAGGGCCGCATGAGACATCCTGTCTGTGGCCAGGATTGGCTGTCGCATGGGCCATCTGCCTGCGGCCAGAGTTGGCTGCCGCATGAGCCATCTGCCTACGGCCAGAGTTGGCTGCCGCATGGGCCATCTTCCTGCGGCCAAGAGTTGACGGATGGGCCATCCGCCCGCAGCCAGAGTTGACTGCCGCATGGGCCATCCGCCTGCGGCCAGAGTTGGCTGCCGCATATGCAGACTGCTCATCTCTCTTTTGCGCCTCTTCCTTGTTCGCATGGATTTCCCTTGTGCCCCCGAAAACTCAGCATTGTAGTATTTTCTTTGCTGGATTTGGGGACAGTGGGTCGGAAGCAAGGCCGCAGAAGAGCTTTGATCCCCGTCTTGGGCCGCAGAAGGAGCTTCTTCGAGAAGTTGGTCGGGGGCAACAGTTCTGCGCTTCAACGTCCTGCGGGTACTCTTTGGGTTGGCTCGCTTCTATGATGGGCTGGCGCTCCCTTTAGAGAGCATTTCTTCGAATGCTCGTTGGTCAAAACGAACCACGAGCATTTGCTGCGTAGAGCCGAGCTTGGACGCGTCAGATTGCGTCACCAACTTATCATCAGAGGAGAAGGATGTCCCCAGCAGAATCTCCATCGTTTTTGCCATTAAATATCAAGAACGAGAATTATAGAGGAATTGAACTTGATTGCAAACTCGCTTGTACAAGAGAAAGCCTTGAAAGAAATCCTAGGAAACAATCTAATTATAGTTGTTAAGTTTTTGATTCTGGGGGTGACGATGGAGGCTCGGGAAAGTGTAGCAACTTTGCCTTACTCCTTGGACTATCTGACACGATCCTTGCTCTTGAAAAAATTTCCCTTCGTAGGTTGCCAGCCTTTTGCATGGGTGTGGTACCCTGCTATTTATAACAATAGATATCTTGAGCCGCATAGATGGCCACGTGACCACGTGGCTACAACAGCACATAAAGACCCGCTCTTTGACCGCCAGCTGGTGACTTGTTGAGATTTTGTTGCAGCAAATCTGGGTGGTTGAGACTTGGTCAGCCTGCCACATGTCCTATTGCAGGATAGGATCAGTCTGCTCGAGTCATTTTGAGCCGCAAAGGTCTTTTAGGTGTTCGGCCATGCTGGGCCGTATAAGACTCATGCGACTTAAGTCGCAGTCTCCTTTTGGCCGTATGTAGCTTGGGGACTTTTGAGCCGCATAGATTCTATATTTGGGCCGCATAAAGCACATAGATTGAGCCGCATAAGGTTTATGCGGCTCGGGTCAACAAATATTTGAGACAAATAATAGTCAACAAAATAATCCACTGATACTCAACAAGAGTATAACATAGAAAAAATAACTCGGACATAGAAATTTGATAAAGAAAGTATGGGCTCAGAATTTAGTAAAGGCTTCTTGAAAAATATTTGCAACCCGAATGTGTAGCCAATAAATAATTCCTCCCATTATGGAACTGATACTCCAAGTTCTACTAATACTCTTAAATTTCAAGTGTGGAATTAATACCCAGAGAAGGCCAAACTCTTTATGAAACTGATACACCATTAGGGACAATGTAGTTAGGAACACAGACCCAAAATTTTAGCTCAATTACAAAGTCAAAAAACCCAGCAACATATGCACCAAACAATCAAAGCCATGTGATATGGCAAACATGACCAAATGTCTATTGCCAAAGCAAAATTAGGCAACATTGCTTCCTCTTCATAGCCCATTGAAACAACCAAACTCAAAAATCGATCTTCAAAAAACAAATCCAAAATTGATACCCAAAAAATGATACTGACGTATAGAGGCTGAGCAATCGAAGTACTTGCATGTACTTGCTATCATTATTTGCTATGATACTGACATGGCTGAATTTCTACTTATTTTCAAATAGGAACTTACAAAGTTGTTTGAATTGATGGAATCAAGATAATGCCATTTATATTGTGCCTTTACATTTCCAAGTTACTGCACAATGAGTGCAGCAAAGGTAACTTTGGAATGATAACATTACATGGAACTTTCCCTTGTAGATGATAACTTTCTACAAACAACATGCATAAAATAGTAATGCCTAAAATAGTTGGTAGAGTAGGGAACTCCGTGTAAGACTAAAAATACCTTCATAGAATTTCTCGTTCGTGAGGTTAATACATCGTTGCTCAAAAACTGTTATATATTGATCAAACCAAAAAAATATTAAGAAGTTCAAAATAATTAATGCTCGGGTTTGGCATTAAATAGGCAAAACTAAAAATACATGGTTGAATATGAAGCACTAATAAAGCAAGTAATATTAGACTCTAGTGAGGCTAAAATCTTACTTCCGAAGAATAAGCAATTCAAATTATTTAATGCACAGTTTTGGCATTAAATAGATTACTAACTATTAGAATGTTTTAGATTGGACTGAAACCAACTTAACTTTGCCAGGTTACAAGTAAGTGTTGGGCAAGAAACGCGAAAATCTTTCCCCAAACTAGAGAGTACCTGCGAGAGAACCGAGCAAAACAACGCACGAACCAAAACAAACCACGCAAACACGGAGAATTTTTGACGTGGAAAACCCTTGCAGGAAAAACCACGGGACGATCGGAGTCCAACCCTGAGAAGCCTTCACTAATGAAATAAAGGATTACACCCTCTACAAACTTCTCCCGATCCAAATCGGATCCCCACAACACTTAGAAGCAAGAATAATGATTACAAGGCTACGAAGAACAAGGACGACAAGTAGAGATTACCCGAACACGATCCTCCTTCGAAAATGGCCTTCAATCCTCCTTCTTCTCTCCCAAACTTGCAACGGCACTCTTGCCTCTTTTCTCCCTCTTGTTCTTCAATGTTGTGTTGTGATTAGGGTTAGGAATGACCATGTATAAATCCCCTAATCCGCAGCAAAACCTGGACCGTAGGATTCGATCCAATGGTGATTAAATCACCCTGAAAAATGCTTCAGCCCGACACACAGAGTTCGGCTAGAACTCGGTCCTGGCACAGAGTTCGGCTAGAACTCTGTGTTCTGCTTCCAGCAAGGTTTTGGAACAGGGAGGCAGAATTCGGCCAGAACTCTCCCTTGGGGCAGAGTTCAGCGCCCCCTCTCTCCAGCAGCTCCTCTGGCAGCTCCCGAGCTTCTTCGGCTTCTCCGACTGGCCTCGTCACCTCCCCGAGCTTCTCTGACACACAGATGGCGATCGTCGCACTCCGGGGTCTTCTCCACATAAGTTGGGAACCCCACCCACTCCAACAAATCTTCCCCTTCACAACTAGGTGGAGGAGGTCGTCATCCCGACGATCTGCCTGCAGTACTCAAACTTCTCCCTCGGAAGAACCTTCGTGAGCATGTCCGCTCCATTGTCATCAGTATGAACCTTCTCAAGCACCGCGTCCTTCTTTTCAACCACATCCCGTATCCAATGATACCGAGTCTCGATGTGTTTGAACCGACTATGAAATGTCTGGTTCTTCACAAGGTGAATAGCACTCTGACTGTCGCAAAGCAAAGGATACTGCACTTGCTTCAACCCCATTTCCTGCAACAGCTTCTTCATCCACAGCAGCTCCTTGCAAGCCTCCGTCGCCGCAATGTATTCCGCCTCCTTCGTCGACAAGGCAACACACTTTGCAACCGCGACTGCCACGATACCGCTCCTCCGGCAAACATCATCACATAGCCCAAGTCGATCGTCTCATGTCTACATCTCCAACCATATCAGCGTCGGTATACCCAACCAGCTTCGGCTCATCAACACCAAAGAAAAGTCTCCAATCGGCAGTGCCCTGAAGGTATCGTAGAATCTACTTGACCGTACTCCAATATACCCTTCCGGGATTTGAAAGATACCTGTTAACTGTGCCAACTGCATGAGCGATATCTGGCCTCGTAACACCATAGCATACATAAGGCTCCCTACAGCTGAAGCATATGGAACCCGCTCCATATCATCCTTTTCGTCCTCGGTAGATGGACACTGCTCCTTAGTGAACTTAAAGTGGGCCGCAAGGGGGCAACTCACTTTCTTCGACCCGTCCATACCGAAACGCTGAAGTACCCGGTGAATGACTTCTTTTAGGACAAATGTAGCAGCTTGGACTCTCTCTCTCTCGGCTGATCTCTATCCCAAGAATAGTCTTCGCTGCGCCCAAATCCTTCATAGAGAAGGCCGTGCCCAGTTGCGCTTCAACTCCACTATCCTAGTGGCATTCCGATCCACTAATAGCATATCATCAACATAGAGCATAAAATAATGAAATCATCATCGCAAAATACCTTACAAATATACATTGATCCAACGTCGTCCGTGCATAACCATGCTCCCCCATAAACGACTCGAACTTCCTGTACCACTGCCTCGGAGCCTGCTTCAGACCATACAAGCTATTCCTCAACCGGCAGACCAAATGTGACTTGCCCTTCTAACAGAATCACTCCGGCTGCTCCATGTATAACTCCTTCTCAAGATCACCATGGAGGAATGCCGTCTTCACGTCCATCTGCTCGACCTCCAAGTCGAGACTGGCTGCTAATGCTAGCACCACCCGAATAGATGAATGCTTGACGACAGGCAAAAAGTTCTCATCATAATCTATGCCTTTCCGCTGACCGTAGCCTTTAACTACCAGCCTCGCTTTGTATCGAGGACGAGTAGCATCATCCGTCTGCTTCACTCTAAACATCCATCGATTCTTCAAAGCCTTCTTGCCCTTTGGAAACCACACCAGCTCATAAGTGGAATTGACATGTGAGGAACTCATCTCCTCCTGCATAACCTCCATCCACTCATGCCTGTGTTCGTCTTCCATAGCCTCTGCAAAACTTTCGGGCTCTCCTCCGTTTGTCAATAGCACATACTCACCCGGTGAGTATCTCGTAGATGGTTGACGCTCTCTGTCGCTCCTTCTCAGTGGAGCCACTGGTGCTGGCTGTATACCAACAGCCTCCTCCCCTTCAGAAACTGCCACCCCAACATGCTCATCCTCCTGAGGGACACCCTGACCACCATCAGCAGGCTGATGATCAAGGTTGGGAGCAACTCCATGTACTGGCTCCCCTATAATTGGATCCTCTGCGATGTTCTATGGAAACTGCTCGAAGCGAAATGACTCTAACTCAGGCAATTCCTCAGCCTCAGAAGGCGTCTCGAAATCCTGAGTGTTGGTCATGGTCTGATCCTCGATGAATACCACGTCCCTTCTTCTGTAGAGCTTTCTTCCCACCAGGTCGTAGAGTCTATATCCAAACTCATCCCGACCGTAGCGACAAAGACACATCGCCTCGTCTTCGGCTCAAGTTTGGACCTCTCGTCCTTCGGTACATGCACGAAGGCCTTACAGCCAAACACTCGCAGGTGATTGTATGACGGCTCTTTGCCGTACCATACTTTGTCAGGCACATCACCCTGCAAAGGAACACTAGGAGACAAATTAATAACATAAGAAGCTGTGAGAAGTGCCTCACCCCAATTACTGCCCGACAAGTTTGCTTCTGACAGCAAACACCGCATCCTCTCCATCAGCGTCCTGTTCATGCGCTCCGCTACACCATTGAGCTGAGGTGTCTTGGGCGGAGTCTTCTGGAGTCGTATCCCTTGATCTCTGCAATAAGCATCAAAGGGACCAATGTATTCACCGCCATTGTCAGACCGAACACACAATAACTTCTTGTCCGTCTCTCTTTCAACAGAGGCCTGAAACTCTTTGAAAGTAGGCAGCACCTGATCCTTGGTCTTTAAGGCATAGACCAAAACCTTCCTGGAACAGTCATCAATAAAAGTTACAAAGTAAGATGCACCACAAATAGATTTTACCTTCATAGGACCGCAGACATCCGAGTGAATCAACTCGAGCAACGCCGGCTTCCTTGAACTTGGGTGACTTTGGAAAGACACCCTATTTTGCTTCCCAGCTAAGCAGTGCGTGCACTTCTCCAACTTTGTAGACTTGAGCCCTGGAATCACCTTCCTGTTCACCAAGTAGCTCAACCCCTTCTCGCTGATATGGCCGAGCCGCCTGTGCCACAACTCGAAAGACGCATCACTGTCTGCGTTCACCTTTTGTGCTCCCTGTGAGCTCCCCTATATATAGTAGAGACCGGACTTCTTGCTTCCTCTGGCAATCACCATCGAACCTCTGGAAAGCTTCCACTGACTATTCCCGAAGAGACCGAAGAATCCCTCGTCATCCAACCTTCCAACCGACACCAGGTTGAAACGGATATCAGGGACATGACGAACATCTTTGAGAACAAGAACCGCACCCGTCTTCGTTCTCAAATGCATATCTCTAACGGCAACCGCCTTCGACATATTTCCATTGCCCATCTTCAACACTCCACAGTCGCATGTCGTATAAGTGGCAAATAGTGCCCTGTTGTGAGATACATGCGCCGAAGCTCCTGAGTCCACTAGCCAAGAATTGTCATCGCAGGCGAGGTTTGTGATAACCTCATCACCTACAACGATCACATCGCCTCCATGTATCGAGGTCGCCGTTGTAGTGTTCTCGTCTTGCTTCCCCTTGTCGCCTTTCTTCTCTCTCTTCCAAGCGAAACAATTCCGTTTGATGTGGCCCTTCTTGCCACAATGGTAACACTCCGAGTCCTCGTACCGACCCTTGGACTTCCCCCTGCTCTTGTCTCTGCCCCCACCTGGACCCCTGCTTTTGCCCCTTCCGTGGCTCTCTGAAACTAGTGCCTCTGAGTGGCGGGATGTGGATGAAGTGACCTGAGAACGTCTCCGCATCCCTTCATTCAGCCCCCCGCTCTTGGCAAACTCCAGACTGACCACGCCCTCTGGAGCAGAAGCGATCATAGATACTCGTACGGTCTCCTATGAGTCTCGCAATATACACAGCAGCCATAGTCCATAAACCTCGTCGTCGAACTTGATTCCCATTGAAGACAACTGGTCAACCACGCCCAGGAAATCACTCAAGTGATCCGTAATAGACGCCCCATCTTTGTACCGCAGACCCATCATCGTCCGGATCAGGAACAACTTGTTTACCCCGATCTTCTTCGCGTACAAAGATTTCAGCTTATCCCATAACGTCTTCGCGTGCTCAATATTGGCAACGTGGTTGTACACGTTCTCGTCAACGAACTGCCTGATATATCCGCACACCTGTATATGCTCAAATTTCCAGTCCTCCTGGGATTTATCACTGGGCTTCTCGAATGCAAATACGGGCAGATGCAGCTTCTTGACGAACATCAAATCCTTCATCTTGCTCCGCCAATAGTGATAGTTGGTGCCGTTCAGGTTTACCATGCGCACCGGCTTCGCGTCCATCTCTCCTCTCTAGTTTTCTTGTCAACTCTAGACACCCTTCTGAATTCCAGAACCTGGCTCTGCTGATACCACTTTGTTGGGAAAGAAACGCAAAAACCTTTCCCCAAAATAGAGAGTACCTGCGAGAGAATCGAGCAAAACAACGCACGAACCAAAACACCAAAACAAACCATGCAAACATAAAGAATTTTTGACGTGGAATGCGGGAAAAACCAGAATAATCGGAGTCCAACCCTGAGAATCCTTCTCTAATGAAATAAAGGATTACACCCTCTACAAACTTCTCCCGATCCAAATCGGATCCCCACAACCCTTAGAAGCAAGAATAATGATTACAAGGCTACGAAGAACAAGGACGACGAGTAGAGATTACTCGAACACGATCCTCCTTCGAAAATGGCCTTCAATCCTCCTTCTTCTCTCCAAAAGTTGCAATGGCACTCTTGCCTCTTTTCTCCCTCTTGTTCTTCAATGTTGTGTTGTGATTAGGGTTAGGAATAACCATGTATAAACCCCCTAATCCGCAGCAAAATCTGGACCGTAGGATACGATCCAACGGTGATTAAATCACCCTGAAAAATGCTTCAGCCCCGACACTCAAAGTTCGGCCAGAACTCTGTCCTGGCACAGAGTTCGGCCAGAACTCTGTGTTCTGCTTCCAGCAAGGTTCTGGAACAGGGAGGTAGAGTTCGACCAGAACTCTCCCCTGGGGCAGAGTTCGGCCTGAACTCTGCCCCCTCTCTCCAGCAGCTCCTCTGGCAGCTCCCGAGCTTCTTCGGCTTCTCCGACTGGCCTCGTCACCTCCCTGAGATTCTCTGACACACAGACGGCGCTCATCGCACTCTGGGGTCTTCTCCACATAGTTTGGGACCCCTCCACATAGGTTGGGACCCCACCCACTCCAACAGTAAGAAAACCTGTAAAGTTCATAGGATAAAGTACAAAAACCCTTCCTACATTTAACATAAACCAACATTGAGAGAGAGAGAGAGATGTAGTTATGGATGGGGGAATTGCGACCCCCAGGACTAGCTCAAATAATACAGTTCTGATGCAAACTCAAACGATAAAGAAGCGTGCCTATCGGATGAAGAAGAGAATATAAACCAGGAAACGCCAAAGGCCTAAAACTTTTCTTCAACCTTTATGGATTTCAAGCATTGAATTCCTCATAAATGAGATTCTATCTAAAAGTGAGCCCATTTGCTCATACTGGCTACTGGAGTTTATGATACTACTGCACACAACCACCAATACTGCCATGTGTATGTGGGTTCATTGATACTCACATACCCACATATATATATATATATATATATATATATATATATATATATATATATATATATATATATATATATATTCTCCTTGTCAGGTGCACAGCTCCCCACTCCAATATGGCTAATGAAGCAGTTATTAAGCAGGGTAGAGCACAACCTGTGGCTGTTCGGATTGGCAATAAAGATGTCAACCATTCATCAAGCTAATAAAGAAAGGGGTTTCTTATATATGGATCGAAGAGTGCTAGTGCGCATTCGACGACATCAAGAAATATCTCACCAGCCCACTAGTCGTGGTAGCACCAATCATGGGAAGGCCCTTCCTACTATATGTTAAAGCCATGGACCATTCTCTGGGCGCTTTGCTAGCCCAGAAAAGCAACAAAGGCCATAAACATGCAATCTACTATCCGAGCAGGACCATGATTGGTGCCGAATATTGGTACAATCCTATTGAAAATGAATGCCTCGCTTTAGTCTTCACCATCCAAAAGATGTGTCGTTATGTGGATGCACAGACAATTTACGTCATCTATAGAGTCAATCCCCTCAGAGTCCTTATGACATAGCCCGGTGCGGTAAACTCACGGTTAGCCACATGGGGCAATCCTCCTGATGCCGTATGATATGGTATTCGTCCCACAAACGACGGTTAAGGGTCAAGCATTAGCTGACTTCTTGGCGGCACATCCTGTGCCCGAAACGTCAAAGCTTTACGATGGCATTCCTGACTAAGTCCTAGAGTCTAATGCGGTCTAAGATAATCCTGTCTGGCGAATGTTCTTCGACGGCTGTTCAATAACAGGCCCTAAGGGCAAAATTATCGTAGGGTCAAAGTAGTCCTCATCACTCATGATGGTCTAGTCATCCACTATGCATTTTCTTTAATGGAATCATGTACCAATAAGGTTGCTGAATACAATGCTCTCATCATCGGACTCTAACTTGCCAAACAGTTAGGGGTTGACTACCTGGAGGCCTATGGCGACTTGAAACTTAGACAGGTACGAGGCAATACGAGGTTCGACACGAAGACCTGGTCCCTTACCATCATGCGACAATCGACATTGTTTCTACCTTTAAATGGTTCTTTATAGAATATGTACCTGGATTGCAAAATCTGGAGGCCGATGCCCTAGCCGGTCTAGGCGTATCTCTGGCAGCTCCAGTCGGAACCCAGTACTCCGTCACAGTGATGGGTCGGGAACTGGTTTACCTGAAGAACAATGTACATACGTGTCTGAGTTACTCTGTATAGACAGACACTAATGTTGGCATTCGAGACTGAGGATTCCCGTTCATAGACTATGTAGTATACGGAATCCTACACAAAGACTCGAAGGAAGCCAATTTTATCAAAATGCTCACTCCGGTTCTTCTATGACACATCTACCAAAATGTTGTATCGATGGAATTCTCCTTCGGTGTCTATCTAATGCTGAAGCAAAGGAAGCACTATAGGAGGCACACGATGGTACTTGTGGAGCTCACCAGCCTGGTCCTAAGTTACAGGAGCGACTGTGTCGTACAGGCTACTACTAGCCCACTATGCTGGCATATGTCGTTGATTATGCTAAGAAGTGCTGGATATGTCAGCTGCATGCTGACTTCATCTACCAACCTTCTAAGTTCCTACAATCCACTGCGGCCACCTGGCCGTTTAAAGCATGGGAAATGGATATTATTGGGCCAATTAGCCTGCCATCCTCCAAACGTCACCGGTTCATCCTTACCATTATCGACTACTTTACCAAGTGGGCAGAGGTGAAAATCTTTAATGTGATCAGCTTTGTTAATCATCATGTCATCTACCGCTTCAGAGTTCCTCGAAGGATTATCCATGACAATGGCCCTCAGTTTGTAAGCCACGCTTTCCATCGGGTTTGTGATAAAAATCGGATACAGAATGCAGCATCGACGGCCTACAATCCTGCAGCGAATGGGCTAACCAAAGCATTCAACAAGACAATTGCCAAGCTGCTCAAGAAAGTCGTATCTTCCAATAAGCGTGATTGGAATGAAAAACTCGGCAAATACCTATGCGCTTACCAAAAAACCATTCAGACACCCACTGGCAATACATCATTCTCT